>JAMXBB010000010.1:44602420-44658465 GCA_024138015.1 Lumnitzera littorea
ACTCCTCGCTTTGAAGTAAACAGTTCGATTAATAATTATACTACAATCATAATAAATATCACAATTTCTAATAAACACATATAATTATATATATATATATGTCTCCACAGAGCTTCCTAGGAAGTTTCACACAAACATGACAGTTCACTAGATTACATAATAACCATTAATCTTTCATTCCTAATTACATGGTCACTCTAGTCACACATTATATTAAGTAACTTGATCCTCACACCCCTGGCTTCAAACGGACTAACCTCTGGGTAATTGTAGGGCGGCATAGTACTTGAAGAGATCACAAATCAGAACCTACAAAAGGATCTATAAGGGTATGAGCAACTACAGCTCAGTAAGTTGAATTGGAGACTCATGAATGCATACAAGCACAAACAGGGTTATCAAACAATTATTTTTATGCAATGCATCAATCAAGTGTCATCGCACAACGTAGTCCGGTCCGTTGTGAAATCAGAGAGATTTCACCCGCTCCAATCCGGGTTGAGGAGTTCCATGTTATGCAGCAGCTCACAACCAAACCTAGGCTTGTGTAATGGAGACCTCGCTCCTCTCGCGACTACCTTCGAACCATTGACTTCACCCCCGCCGCGACCTCCTCTCCTATCACTTAGTTCGATTGAGGACGAAAAAGGGACCATTTTGCAATCCTGCGCTATCCCTTTCGAAGGGGTCGGTATTTGGTTGGAGAGTCCTATGATCCCCTAATGGGTTACAATGCATAACATTTTCGGTTATTAGGGTCGACTAAGATTAAATTCCGGTTAAGGTGTTCAAACAAGTTCATATCAATTCAATCAGTCACAAAATCATTCACAGTACAAATTCCAGCACGAATTCAGATACATCAAGTACATGCATAAACTACTTACAATCACAATTATATACAAGCCTAAGTCTCCGAGTACTACAAAACTAGTTCTCTACTACAATAAGCAATAACCCAACTTACTTGAATTTGCTCGATCACTCGATCCCTTAGTCGCGAGCTGATTTGTCTCTAGGTGTCCTATAATACAAATAGGTCTTTTTAGTACTCATATTTTATGGATTCTTATTCTAATTCAACATGTAACTCATTTTCCCCATGTATACCTATAACGCTCTAATGATTCGTTGTACTCTATTTCGGGGTTCGACTCCTAAACTAGATTTTAGTTTTAAATTCCTAAGTCTTAATTAGGCTCGAATCCCAATGTGACATTAATCACATTACGCTCGAGTACTCAAATATTCTATTGGGTCATAATTTGGTATTCTAAACTATTTGATACACGCTAACCCTAATTGAGGTATCGGATTTATTCCCGATGTGTAAAAATCTTACATTTTGAGATATTTACTTAAAATTAAATATTATTTCAGATTTATTATTTTTTTTATTTCTATTATATTATTATCTAAATAACCTTATTTTTTTAGATTTATTAATTTACACTTTCACATATTACTAATTTATTATATTACTTACCTAATTTCCTTAATTAACCATACTTAGTACCCAAAGGCTAGGATTAGGGTTCCACTGCAGAGATTAACATCCCTAAACATATAATTAATGTCCCAATCAGTAATTAACATCCTAATCACCTAATTAACTCTAAATCACCCAATTTTACCATCATTTTAGGGCTAAAAATTAACTTAAAAATTTAGAAAATTAATTTTAAAAAAATGTCTTCATAGCACTGTTCTAAATCATATGAGAATCCTACAGAAAAAATTTGAGCTCTAAACTACACTCCTAAGCCTATTTATTTTTCGGTTTAATCATGTTTGGTTTTGAACAATTTGTTAAGGAACCTATATTTGCAGACATAATTAAACTAAATCAATATTTTTCTCTAAATATACATACAATAAAACCTCAGAATAACAAGTTTCATAATTTTCTGGGCAAAATACCTAATTTTACAAAATTATACAAAAATCGGGTCAATAAATGACTAATCGGTTCGAAGCTTTTTAGCCATCCAAACCCGGTCCAATGTTGTCGGCCGGTCCAGGCGGTGCTTCTAGTGTAGGGTGGTGGTGGTGGTTCGGTCCCAAGTGGTGGTGGGTAGTGGTTTTAGTTCACTTGGCTAATCTGCACAGTTTTCTTTTTTTTTTTCTAGATTTTCTCTCGATTTTTTCTGTGTTTCGATTTTTCTCAGATCCTAAATTGACCAAATGACTTCTGGAAAATTTTTCCTTATTTATAGATAATTTTAGTAATTAATGTGCATTAATTTGATAGGACTTTGCCTCAATTCCTTGATTTTTAGCTTTTTGTTTGTCTAATTCTTATTGGATAATTTTTCTTTTTCTGATTTGAACCTGCTATGACCTGATCTTGCTTCAGTTTATCCTCTTCTAATTTTTTCTGATTTTTCCATAATTATTTTATATCTTTCTTTAATTATTTGCTTAGTTTTCGGCCAATTTAGGTAATTACGTGTATTTTTATCTACGTGTAAATACATATGGGATACACGTGAACATTCCTAAATGTTATTTTAGTCATTCTAAAATTTTTAGTATATATATAATCTATCTCTAGTAATTTATTAGTTATTTGATTACACTTTTTGCCTTTTTGGTAATTAGCAATTATTATGCTTAAAATTTGAAAATTTTATAGTCTCCTATTTTACTACTTATTTTCTTAAATTTAAGTTTACGGGGTCATTTTTACTAGTATTTCTCTTAATAGTTTATAATTTGGGTTTAATCGGATCTTTTAGTCGATCGCCCTAAGTCTTGGGTTCTAAGCTCAAACCTGCGGTTACTTGGCTTAGCTTTAGGGCTTACAATCATGAACCTTTTATTCAAACATTGAGAAGCAATATGCCTGTAGCCTAAGCACTTAAAGCATTTGACTTCTTGGGTCTTAAGGTCGGGTACTTTCTCTTTATTTAGCTTCTGTCTCAGCCTGACTAGGTTAGCTAGACTCACCTTTCACCATCTTCTTCTCTGGCCTTCTCTCAATATACTTCTCAGGTTTAGGGCTAACTTATTGAAGTTGGTTATTCGGCCTCTGATGCCTTCTTCTCCTCTATCTCTCTACCCTTAATGCTAAATTGATCAGCTCATCTAATAAGTTGAATGGCTATTGTTTGACTACATCAGTAATATCGTCTCAGAGTCTACCCAAGAACTTAGCAATAGGACGGTCTTAGGGCTTAATAATCTTACATCTCATCATTAAGGTCTCAAAGTCATGCTAGCACCCCTCGACAGTGTTTCGACCTTATCTTAGGTGTTGGAAAGCATGGAGCATCTCTTACTTGAAGTAGGTTAGCACAAAGTACCAATTCATCAACCTCTTCATAAGCCTCCAAGTTATGATTGGCTCCTCTCCTTCAGCATCTCGCTTCGCAACCAACTTATCTCACCAAAAGCTTGCCTATTCAACAAGGGATAATGAAGCCATCTTAACCTTTGTTCGGTCATCACACTCATAGCATGCAAACAACTTCTCAAATCGGGGAATACAGTCAAGGATCTCTTTAGGTTAGCCACTTCTACTAAAGGTTAGCAGTTTAAGCTTGATGTTGTCAAGTCCTCAACTATGTGCTCGAGGTTCATCCTTTGCACTCCTAGCTAGCTGGTTCACCTCAAATCGGCCACCTCTATTAGAGTTCTACTTAGCCATATTTATTCTCAGCCTCAGCTCTCTTCTTCGAGCTCCTTGATTCACCTCAAAATCAACGCTTGTTCTTGGCTTAACTTGGTTTTCACTTCTTCTAGGCTTAGTAGCTCTTCCCAACTATTGCTCATCATTATTAAGCTCATTAGAGTCACTTCTATTGGTAGGTGTTCATTCCCTTCTTCCACCTCAACCAATACGTTTATGGCCTCTTACTAAACCAATAAACTTTTAAATAAAATCAGTGAGATTTTAAATATGATATTCCTAGTTATCAACAAATTGCCTCAAACTTCCATAAGGGCTATTACCACTATTATTGACACTATCTTCAAACATTTTTGTTCGTATAGTAATTTCTAGAGAAAATTTGAACAAACATGATTTTGAGCAAAACACAACTACAATAACCCAAAAATGACTACTAATTGACTTCTGTAGCTAACCATGACTCTTAAACACTTCCACAGTAACTAGAATCAACTACTGAAACTATTGTTACTTGACTCAACAACAACACAATACTATGGCTACTAAGAATACGAACAACACACAATATTGCATAATGATAACTAATAGATGCTCAATTAATGAAACAATCTTTAAAGAACACTATCACGCATGTCTCCCTAAAGCTTTGATACCAAGTAGTTATGGTAATTGGTTAGAAACCAAAATGGGTATTTGGGGTTCAAGTAAGTATGAAGAACATGAAGCAAACTAAGACATTTTGATGGTGAATGTGTATGGATATCACGTACCAAGGCCTAAACATAATTAGGGGTTGAGCTTGAAATAGGGTTTGATACAACTCATTAATATTAAATGTCACTTAGTTTTCAAATGAAAGGTTAGATGTGATGCACTAACTTGCTCAAATGAAGGGGTTCACAATAATTTTAAGGACAAGATTGATAAGAACATAAGAAAATTTAAAGAGTTAGTCAGCACTTAATAATCTGACAACACTAGCTCTAAGAACTCAAGAATGACTTTGCTCAAAAAGTGGAAAGTTCCAAGTGTGGCTATATTCTTCACTCTTTGTAAATTATATATCTACTAATTACAAATGTTGCTATTTATAGCATGTCCTAAAACCTTAGTGGCAAAGAGAGAAATAGTTTTTGTTAAACCACAAGATGAAAATCAAGTAATGGTCAAAGAAAAGGACAAAAGTAAAACATTTGAATATATTAGAAGATAAAACAGAAAGTACTTTAAAAACAACAACAAGTATCCTTTTAGAGCGTACAATAGAAGGTTGAATAGAGGGCATTTCAGAAAGGATCCAAGTCAAAGGAAAGTGGTAAGTAATAAGTATACTGAGCAAAAACCTCATGCTTATTTTCTATGTAATAAACTAGGTCACATAGAGAAATATTGTTTTTATAAAAAGTACAAGCTTAGCAATAATTAAGGTCTAATTCAAAAGATGAGCTTAAATTTTCATGAACCCAAGCTTTACTAGGTTCATAAACAGACTTAATTGTGTTGTGATGTGTGTTGGAATATGAAGCTAAGTTAAAAGGAATATAGTATCTTAATAGTAAATGCTCATGACACATGATAGGTGAAGCTTCGTTGTTCATAAACTTAGAATAGAAGGATGATGGATATGTGAAATTCGATGACAATGGTAAAGGTCAAATAATTGTGGTAGGTTCAATTGGTTTGACATCTCACACAATTGAAAGTGTATTATTAGTTAAAAGATTAAAACATAACTCATTAAGAATAAGTCAGTTGTGTGACAATGGATATAGAATAACATCTGAACATGACAAATGTATTGGTCTTAATAAGGATGGACTTAAGTTGTTTAAAGGATTCAAAAAGAAGAATGTTTATTTAATTAAACCATCAAAAGTGTCATCTGAAAGTTGCTTCATATCAATAAATGATAACAATATACTTTAGCATAAAAGGCTAGGATACTTGAATTTTCAATAACTTGAGAATTTATCTAAAAAGAACTTAATTTAAGGCTTACCAAAACTGCATGCTCATAAAATATTTATTGTGCTGCTTGTCTTAAGAATAAGATGAGTTCATCATCACATAAGAGTAAGAAAGTTTTATCTACTTAAAGACCTTTAGAGTTATTTTACTTAGATCTATTTGGTCCAACTCATACTCTAAGTCTTGGAAGAAATATGTATAGATTTGTCATAGTAGATGATTTCTCTAGATTTACTTGGATCTTATTCTTGCATCATCAAAGTGATACAATTAAAAGTTTTGAAGTTTTTTTTCTAAAATAGTTCAAAATGAAAAAGGCCTCCCCATCATTAGTCTACAAATTGATCATGGGAGGGAATTTAAAAATTCATATTTTATCTCGTGTTGTGAAGAAAAGAGCATCACTCATAACTTTTTAGCACCTTATACTCTACAATAAAATGGAGTAATTAAACATAAAACCAAGACCATCAAAGAAATGATGAGAACTTTACTTAATAAAAGTAATATAGTGGATCATTTTTTAACAGAAACAACATCAATAACTTGTTACATTATAAATCGAGTATATGTTAGACCTTTGACAAATAAAAACGCTTATAAGATTTACAAAGGTAGAAAATCTGCTATTTCATATTTTCACACATTTGATTACAAGTGTTTTGTAAAGAAAATGGGAAAGGTATTGGGAGAATTTGAAGAGAGAGCTTATGAAGCCATCTTTTTAGGCTACTCTTTGAACTCAAAGGCATGCCGAGTATACAATAAAGAAACAAAAGTGGCCAAAGCATCAATAAATGTCAAGTTTATTGATGAAACAGGCAATGAAGAATCTCCAATTACCTTAAATAAAAAGAATACAATATGACTTGATTCAGAAGAAGGTAAGTCAGAATCTCTCTTAGACGAAATAATAGAACCTTCAAGAATGCTTGATGTATCCAAAACAAAACCAAGATCAAAAGGTTCTTCAAAAACTAATATCGAGTTTAGTGAAACACATCCAGAAGGTTCTATACACTTTCATACTCCATCATCATCTCTTAAATTTAAAATTGATGATCCTCCAAAACTTATAATTGGTAATGTTAGATTTGGAATAAGAACAAGATCGAGTTTACAAAACTTTGAAAATCATTTTGCTCTAATATTTGAATTGAACCTCACTTAGTTAATGAAGCTTTATATGATAATAGTTTGATCTTAGCTATGCAAGAAGAACTTAGTTAATTTTAGAGAAAATAAGTTTGGAGTTTAGTTCTAAGACCTAAGAATAAGATAATCATCGACACTAAATGGGTTTTTAAGAATAAATTAGATGGATACGGAAAAATAGTAAGAAATAAAGCTTGGTTAGTTGCTAAAGGTTATTCTCATGAAGAAGGAATAGATTATGATGAAATGTATGCACCTGTAGCTAGGTTAAAAGCTATAAGATTACTACTAACATTTGCTTGTTTAAAAATTTTTAAATTGTATCAGATGGATGTAAAAAATGCTTTTCTAAATGGCTTTATAAATGAAGAAGTATATGTTGATTAACCCCTTGGATTTGAAGATCCCTTCAAATTAGATCATTTGTATAAGTTGAAAAAGGCATTATATGGACTCAAATAGGCTCCTTATGCTTTGTACGAAAGACTAAGTCAAATCTTAATAAAAAATGACTTTAAAGAGGAAAAGCAAATACTATACTCTTCATGAAACATCGCGGAGAAGATATGTTAGCTGTATAAATTTATGTTGATGACATTCTTTCTTTTTTATTGTAACTAATGAAAAATATTGTCAAGAGTTTTCAAAATTAATGCGAGCAAAATTTAAGACATCACTCATGGGAGAATTAAACTTCTTCTTGGTATTGCAAATCAAATAATCAGAGAATGGAATATTTATTCGCTAAGAGAAGTACACCAGACATTGTCGAAATAAATTTGGTTTTGAGAACACCAAGGATTCTTCAACTTCTATGAGTACCTCAACAAAGCTTAACATCACAAGTAATGGTAAAAACGTAAATGAAAAATTATATTGAAGCTTAATTAGATCTTTGCTATATCTAACATCTTTACATCTTGATATTTTGTATAGTACCTGTGTGAGGGCAAGATTTCAAAGTTCACCAATGAAAACACTCTTAACTGTAGTTAAAAAGATCTTTAAATATATAAAATGCACCACAAAATTATGAATTTAGTAACCTAAAAGTCAAAATTTTGTTCTCATAAGATATTGAAATGTTGATTATGTAGGTTGCAAAGTAGATAGGAAGAGTACTTTAGGTACTTGCCAGTTCTTAACGGATAAGCTAGTTTCTTAGTCTTCTAAGAAACAAAACTCTATTGCTCTTTTAACTACAGAAGTTGAATATGTATCTATGGAAAATGGTTGTGCTCAAATACTTTGACTAAAACAATAGTCAGATGATTATGGGATAAATTATAAAAATATACCTATAAAATGTGACAATACTAGCGCTATCAATTTGACAAAAAATCCAGTTCATCACTCAAGGTCAAAACACATAGAAATAAGACGTCATTTCATTCATGATCATATTGTAAATAATGATGTAAGTGTTGATTTTATACTAACTGAATATCAATTTGCAGATATATTTACAAAACCTTTGGATAAATTAAGATTTGAATTTATTCATAATGAAATTGGTGTATGTAATCATTTTTGTTAACATGGAGAATATTTAATTATTCCCCCTTGAGTTTAAAAAATTGGATAACTGTTGGTAGAAGTCTTTTATTTTAGGCTTCACAGTCTAAATGTTTTTTTATTGTGTATCTTGTATGAGAAAATTACAAATAGTGGGTCTTAAAAATTGGTTAGTGTATCCTAAATTATCTTAGACGTTGGTCTAAAAACAATCACCCTACACTCATTTGAAGATATGGACCACTTGATTCGTCAATTTTTCCTTCCAAGTATAAAGCTTTTCTTCTTTCATTTTCTTCTCATAATCTTCAAACCCTTCTCTTCTCACTCATCTTTTCTTGTTTAAGAAATCATGGCTCCTAGAAAATCAACTAGCATTGCTACAAAAGGAACTAAAACTATAGCTCCAAACAATCCCAATGACCCTGTTGATCTCATTGAGGAAGAGACCAATATCACCAATCCTCTAGAACCACAACCCATTCCACCTACAAAACCTAATCAAGAAACTTGTGAGAAAACCTAAACTCTAGAACTACGTAATGAACAATCAAAAGAACCTATCCTGGAAGTGAACCAAATGAATGGTTCTAATGAACATTCTAAACTTACCTAAGATGTTACTAAGAAAGATGCTTAAGGTATGCAAAAGCACATTTCATCTTCTTTGTTCAAAGAAGTTATTGATTCTAAAGGCTTTAGTTCTTTAGAAAAGCCATTTGAAGAAAGTCTAGATCTAAAAAAGATCCTTCTGAATAACCCCTTATACCAAAACCTAAGAAAACTCTACGGAAGACTAAGATTACAATCCTAATGAAGAAAACCTCAAAATCTTCTAAAGCTATACAGAAATCTCCAAAAGCAGTGAACATAAAGGCTCCCTCTAAATAAAGTAACAAACTAAAGAAAATCTATAATGTCAAGTGTAAAAATCTATCCATCAAAGAATCCTTTTACTTAGACTTAGATTTCTCTAAATAGAATGGCTTTTATTGGAAAAAGTATATAGATGTGCTATAGTTGAGTAACTTAGCTAATTTGAGAGGTGCAGTATATGAAGAATTAGTAAATGAATTTTATAGAAAGCTAGATAGAAAAAATCAAGAAGTTTGGAAATCTAAAGTGTTAAATCAGAAGGTTGAGATTTCAAAGAAAGATATCCTAAAATGCTTTGGCATTAAGTAATCAAAGAAGATGAAAACCTAGTACAGATGACTAAGGAGAATGTGTTTTCTAAATTGAATGATGGGATAGAGTTAGACGTAGGTAGAGACCTTTTTAGTATGGAGTTTGCATTATTCGTCCATATTCTACATAAAATTGTCAATACATTTGTATTACCTATAAGGGGTAGTGCGATATCTGTAATAAGGGAAGATGCATTGGTTGTTTCAGCAATGTTATGCAAAAGAAAGGTAGGTGTAGTAAAGCTATTGATGAGGCATGTATGGCAACATTTGGATGTTAGGCCATATGGTAGTTTATTAATGGCTCTTTTCAAATTTAAGAAACTAAAAATTCTAGTAGAAGCAAACTATCCTTACTATCGAACTAAACTAAGATAGAAAATCCTTAAACAAATGGGAATTTATGTGAGTGACAAGCTTTGACACTCTCACAATGGAGGAATTTTTGTTCACCTTTCCAACATTAGGAAGAGAGTGATCACTGTTGAAGAAAAGGACCATGGAAAGAAAAGCAAAAAAGAGGTAAAGAACCTATTATGGAAAAATAAACGAAGAAAGGGAAATTGGTTAAGAAGACTGGTGGGATAGAATTTAGAAAAGTAACTGGATCATTTTCATATACTGATTCAGAGAATATAGAGATGCAACTTTCTCCCTCCAAACAAAGAGAACACTTTGAATTTGTGGAATAAATATCTAAAGGAATCAAGGAAGTTCTTGAAAAAATTGTAAAAGATCACCTTACAGGTATGAAAAACTTATTTAAAGTCTAGGTCAAAGAAATAGTTACTGAATTTAATCCTGATGAAGAAGTTTCTACAATTGATCCACTATTTGAACTCCCTGTTCAGACTCATCTTATTATTCCTTTAGCTAAACCAATTATTCTTGAATTAGATCCTCAATTCATAGCAACTAAACTTCATTCTTCGGTGATTGCTCCTTAGCTATCTGCTCAAACTAACCTACTAGCTATCCAAACATCTAACAAAACTCCAGTCATCTCCCCATAATCTTCAGAACCTAAGAATCTAACTTTAAAAACTCTAAAACCTCCAATTCAAACTCCTGTTCTTAATCTTGTAAAATAACCTCCACCAAAAGCGAATACAAAAACCCTTTTTATAAGCTCCAACAAAGATGTTAGTACATCTATTCTCACTCAATCTACACCAACTTCTGTTAAACAACAAGAACTAACTTCCTCTATGAAGAAACCTTCTCTTAGCTAAGTAACTACAACATTCTCTAGAAGGATGAAGCTCTACACTAGGAAGAAATAAAAAGGAACTTACAAATAGACTTCTTTTAGAGTTTTTTTCTATTTATCAATGTCTTTTGTTGAACTCTAGCTTAATCTTTTGTTTCCTAATTTCAAGTCCATCTATGGACTTAGTTATGTTCCTTATGTCCATCAATGAAGATTTTTTTTGTTATGCATATTTTGTCTGATTATAAATATTAAGGAAGAGTTAATAAATAATCTCTAATGATATTAAAAAAGGGAGAGAAAAAAACCAAAAATATTTGAGAACTGCATAACATGATAATCATTGGTTGTTTTTCCTTTTTGTTGTTTATTAGATATCAATTTAGTTTGCTTTTTGCTTTTTAGATTTATAAAGTGTTTTTGCTATCATCAAAAAGGGTAAGAATATTAGATATCTCTCATGAATTTTGATGATAACGAAAAGATAAGAATGCTAAAGAATTAACAAGTATATAGGTATTCAAACAATTTCTTAGAAAGTTTAAAATTGCTAATTGAGTTATTTTCATAAAATTATTCAGTAGGTATGACTCAATAGAAAAAGAGATAACATTGAAAATCATCAAAAAAATACTTTAGAAACCTTGAAAAAGAGTCAATACAATACTTTAGAAACTTATTCAGGGACTTTGAAAGTAATTTAGATAATTGATCTAGAAAAATCATATTGAAGAAATTGCATAATATCATATTCAAAGTAAGCAAGACCTAGCTCTACTAGGTTGAGTGTATTAGGGAAATACACTTAATCTCGTTTCACTTAAGATGGAATTAAGAATCCATGGGGATTATTTTTAAGCAAATTTATCTTTGGATAAATCAAGATAATACCTTACATTGAATAAGGACAAGGTTAGTTTCAAATCTTGTGGGATTTTAGTTTCAAATCTAAAGCTTACCTAGAAATTGTTGATTAAGCATGCCTTACCGAAACAAGCTCAAAGGATCAAGTTTAAATTTCAAAACTCCAAGATCTTCTCAAAATATCTATAATTTATCTAGGTGTTGAAAAGGATAAACATGATTTGAAGATAATTCTCAACAAATTTAACCATTAGAAGACTTAAGTATTAAAAGAAAAGTGATTCAAAGTTGTAAGTACCAATTTGAGAAGCAAAAAATTACACATACACTATACTCGGATTGTGAGCAATTTCTACGATCTGAAAGGGCATAGAACTATTCTCAAATACTTCTTCAAAAAGTTGAACTGAAGTGAATCTCTCATCAATCAATATTTATGTTTTTATCTAAAATCATTCGCGATTCATATTATTATTTTCACTTGCTTTTTGTAAACTTTATACATTGTATAAGTGCTAAGAGAAGTTTGATTGTATTCTATAGTTTTGTAATTAGCCAAGATTGTAGAATGGTTAGATAAGCAAAGCAAAGAGTTGTTAAGGCCAAGTGAGGCTAATAATTTTAAACTTCTCGTGTTTTATTTGATTTAGTGGATCAAGTGAAATGACATTAATGAAGTAAACCGAGTCCCCATCATGGAGGTAGAAGAGAATAGTAGGTAGAAGGCCGAAGCTTTATAAATCCTAAGCCTGATATTCTTCTCCTTATTTGTGTATTTGCATTAAATTATTAAAGTACCACTGTTAATCAAATTAAGTTATTAAGTGGGGTATTTTCAGCTTATATCGAAAAAGTTTCAAAAAGTTTAAAGATATTAATTCATCTTCTCTCTTGATATTTTATACAGAATCAACAATGTTCATGGAGAATAAACATTTATCACATAATACACATGAACAAGAAAATAAACATTGTATTAACTACGGAAAAAGTATGAGAAACATTACAAAACTGAGCTCCTCAACCATAATAATGAAGTTCCTCAAGATTTTCCCAACAATCTCCATAAATATAATGAAAATCCACAAACCAAAACCTTGAAAAGAGCTAAAATCCACTAAAAGTTTATGCTATAATCATGAAAATACAAGCAAACTCTATGGAAATGATAGAACTATGCTAAAAGTAACCTATGATAACCTAAAGAAGAGAGAATGGCAGAAATTAGAACCCTATACCTTAGAGAATGCAAAGTAAAATCTATAAAAAATGAAGAGGAAGTTTTTATATTAGCTAATTACCAGCATGATGGTAAGCAAGGGTATTGTCATGATGGTGGACACATGTTAAGTACTTCTCCTCTTTCCTTTTAATGAATCGATGCATTTTTGCTTTAGAAGCCAAGTATATAATCATTACAGTAGCTAGGTACTATCATGCTGGTATACGCTTCTAGTTTTGCAACTTCATTTGATTCTATTAAAGGTACTGGCTTGATTAAAGATAAGCTTACCGTCATACTGGTAGTTCCAACTTTAAGTTTCCTTCTTTTCTTTTTTCTTCATTTTCAGCTTCTTGAATTAGGGTTACTATTACATGATAGCCCCGAGACCAACAAGATCAAACACGAGTAGCTTAAATTCTTTAAATATATGCTTTTTTTAGCATCAAAACACAAAAATATGAATTACACTTGTGTTGACAAATTATATGTGATTTTAATGAAAATTCATACATTTTTACTCAAAAATATATTGAATCACATATAATTGTTAGAAATATCCTTTAGATAAGAGTATGGTTTCACACACTTACTAACCAACACATTAAAGTTTTATATAAAATGAACTACAGAAAGTCTGATCTCGTATAACATATGCATAAGCACTTATAAATAATTGTGGAGCAACTTAAAATAATAGAATTTTTTTTTTCCCTTTTACAACTAAATTTATTTTCTTATTTGCTTCTTACTTTTGTAAATAGAATTTATTTTTTAATTGTAAATTAGAGTTAATCTTTAATATTAAAAAGGGTCACTTTGAAAAATAATGTTAATCTCAAAAGATTAAAGTGGTACCCATTTAGGGTTTAATAGGTTAGCCCTCAAACTTAAAGATCTTTGGTTTTTCAAAAACCATTTTCTTGAAAATAAGTTTTTTGTAGATTAGTGATTAAGTTAGAATCAATCTATCCAATTGGTTCTAACTTAACTTTTTTCCTAACCTTAGTTGGGTAACGACTCCAAAATTTTTAATTTCTCTACATAAACCATATTTTTCTTAATTTTTAGTCATGGGATTACTTCAAATGAGTATAGGGTTCAATATAAATTGGATTAAGAAAAATAAACAAAAACTAAAAATTCAAGCTCGATAACTTGACGACTCTATTAGGGACCATCAAGAGGGCTAGTTACTTATACCTTCCGAAATTAAAATTTATTTTTTTTCAAAATGCCCCTTCTACATTATATATATATATTTTCTTTATTTGTATATATTTGTACTAACCCATGTAAGTTTATTAAAGGCATATTCTAAGGGATTTTATTGAAACATAAATGTATGATAGATATGGTTAAAACTAAGCAATCCTATGACCTTAAGAGGGGACCATGATAGGAATCAAGTAATTGGGCCTCGAGCTTGAACCTAAGCTCAAGGCCATGAAGGAATGATAACACGAATTCTCTCACTCCAATTAAGGCCAAAAGAGGTCGAGCTAATCCTAGCTGCCAATAAACTCTACATGCTAAGCCGAACAACTTCCTTTCTATTAGTTATAGTATGCTGGTTTGAGCCATACCCTTCTGACTACTCGACTAACTTCACTATCTTCTCTACCATACCTATGCCAACCACTTGCTTGGCAATACGTATGTCAAGTAACCTTGAGCACATTCAAGCTAGCATCACTTTGAAAGGATCTTTAGGTCGGCTCAACATCTCAACTCAATGACAACTAGACTAACCATATAAATTTTTCTGTTTCTACTAGAAGCACCACCATTGTCTGCTAAAGTAGCTATTTGGGGTTGAAGATTACTTAGATTTAAATATTTGAGTGGAGAAGTGTATGTATGTGAAATAGATAAGTTTGAAAACAATGATTATTATCTTTAAGAACATTAAGACCTTAAGTTTGTTGTTGAGTTCATTGTAGAAGCAATACTAAGTTGAGGAAAGAATGACTAATTTGAATGTAAATGCTGTTATTGGAGACGATAACAGTAGTGTCGTCATCATTAACCGATAACCCCAAAACATTCCTAGAAGCATAGACAAATGAATCGATGTAATGGTTAACTTGATAGCTAACCTAACAAAAGCTATTCACGCATTAACTTTCCATCCTACTGATGATGCTTAGGACACTCCTTATATGACGACCCAATAGTATCGTTGTCGAGGAAGGTCGTCATGTATCGTATAAAGGTCTATTATCAAGCCCTACGTTGATCATAGGCTTTTCATACGATACACAAGGCTCCTTCCACTTTACGTTACCACTAGGCCCATAGATAAGTAATATAGAGCATTTTAACTAAAATTACCTCTATATTATAAATTAGCTAATCGTGTGGGCATGTGAAACCCACACCAAAACAATATTACAAACAAATGCAGTTCATAACGGAACTGCATAAAATCTGTGTTATGAGCAAAAACATAAAAATATCTAAATGTCTATAAATCTATTATAAAATGTCCTCTTCGCTCTTTGATCGCTCCAACCCATCCCTACACGAGACTTACCACGAGCATGCCTCGGCCCGGATTGATGAAGAGGTTCTCCTGCATCAACAAAAATCTATAAGGATGTAAGCTTATGCTTAGTGAGATAAATGCCCTCGTCAGTACCACATAGCAAAAGTTTATTATATACACAATCATATGAATGCATAAACAATCAATATGCCAAACAATGCATATAGTGACCTAGGAACTACATATGACTCAGAATTACGCCCCCTAAAGTTGGGGTTTGGAGATAATTAACCGACCCTAACCAAAATCCAAGTTCTAGACCTTGGGTTTTATTTCATTTATACTATTGTGCTCGTACCAAAACAAACTCTCTCTCTATATATATATATACTTCCTTTACTAAAATCAAATCATATCTTTTAAAATCCCAAGTCTAGCGGTGTGGTGGCCTCCGGAGTCCACAAACATACACCTTAAGCAGAAGCCGTAAGACTCGGCCCCTCGCCGACGGTTGGCATCTCCCAATGCCTAGTAAGCTCATCAGCTTAAGGCAGAGACTCAATATATATAATGGCATAGCTAGTGCTCAATCCTGTAGGAAACTCGTATTCCTATGAGTCCCCTCCCATCTTTTACGTGAAGTGGCAGTCGGTGTTATCCGTATGCTATATGGGGTATGCATGATTCATTTTGATTTCTTAATCAGATAAGTGATTATCTTGATTTTCAGGTGATCATACAGTTTCATTCCATACAATTCACATGTATATATAATGCAAACAATTCCCCTTATTAAATATAATTAACAAGTCATCACATTCATCCACAAATTCATATACATGCATCTATCATATCCCACAAGCATCCAAATTTATATATATAAGTTTAGGTGTATCTATTCTACAAGCACAATCAAGTAAAGAGTCATCGGGAATTTACTCACTCTACCATATGGGTCAATCAAAGTAATCCGAAGGCAAGTTGTCTCCGTAAACAGTGTCCCCTGGTCATTGAAATAATTTTTATAAGGAATTGAAGCAAACTTAAGAATCTAAGTAAATTTTCCTTAAGTTATATCCTTAATTAGTTTTCGTAATTTTTCCTGGTTTTTACTCAAAGTTCAATTGCTTATAACTTTTTCGTTTTAAATCCGATTTTTATGATCTTATAGTCAATCTTCATTGTTTTCGAGTGTACTTTAACGTGGAAAGGTTAGATTTTTGAAATGAGGTATACAATTCTATCCATGGGTCAGAACAGTAGCATTCCTCATATGTTGGAGTGTTTTTGGGCCTTGTTTGGTAAATGGGCTTTTTGATAACTTAAGGAATCCTTTAGGCTTGGTCTTAAGATTTTATCCTAAGCTTAAAATACTCCTTGAGATCAAATTTACAACTTTGATTTATATTCCTAAGGCTAACAACCACTTCTTGGGCCCTTTAGTGGGCTTAAGTTATCAAATGGGCTTGTTTTTTGTTCAAACTAAAGTTAGTGACTTTGGTGGGCTTATGGGGCCTTAGGTGGATTTCTTATGATCTTCAAAACAACCTCTCTTGACACTTTAAGGTGCTGGTCAGAATTTCATTGAAGGCCCAACTTAGAGTTTTAGGCTTATTTTGAGAGTTTTCGGCTTGGTTTTGAGTTTTAGGCTTTATATGCTTACTATAATTGCTTTGGTTGATCTTTTCACTTTGTTCATTCACTTTTATCATATTTTTGAGCTTCTTTTACCCACTTTCCAGATCTGTTCATGATGGTTCCAAGAGGTCCTCATTTGGTTTTTCAACTTGTTTCATCATTTCCTTAATTTTAAGTGATAGATTATGCACTTAACTACTTGTGTACAAATCTTAACTTAACTTTTCTTCCATAAGATGATTCCTCAACTTATGTTCCACACAAAGAAATAGAAGATCTTATATTTAATACAACTGTCATATCATAGCTCATGTCATATAAAGTTGGTTTCTCCATAAAACTTCATGTGATGGATTTTTTTCTTAACTTATGTCTAGATTTGAGCATGTTTAACTTAATGGAAACAAAATCAACATCCAAATGACTATGAAACCCTCACGTCCAGCATGCTCATCCTTCATTAAAGTTCTTATCTTAAGATTTTCTTAGCTTAAAATCTTCCATTCAAAGCACTAAACAAATGTCTTTACAAAATACCAACTTTACATGCTCATGTTTCAACTTTATGTAAGCGTTTCATGATTTGTTTCTTAAAACGATTTTTTTTTTGGTGCTATAACAACTTAAACCTTACTTATATCTTCAAGAAATCAAAGTCTCCTAACATAAATACTAATCCACATATCACAAGAAACACTTACTCGTCCTTAAAGCAAAGTTTTTGGTGATTGTGCACTAACATTTCACTTAAGCCTTTAACTTTGCCTCCTCCTTTTTGCTATCTTTTGGAACCCGAATCTTTTGTTCTTTTGGAATGGGGTTTGTGGAAGGTTCTAAGGGTCTTAGGAGGTCTTAGATGGTGGAAGAAAATAACACAAGAACAAAAGAAAAAGTTGCCATGAGTGAAGCTTCAAAAATGGAAGGAAAGTTGATTTTGTGGGGTAAGGTTATCTCTCCCTTTTATGTTTGTTTCAAAGGAGAGAAAGAAGATGTGAAAGTGAAATTGAAAGTGAGGGAAATGATAGAGAGACTGGCCGGTTTGAAGGGAGAGAGAGTGAGTGTTTAAATGTCTTGAAAGTATTGTCTTGTAGCTTACACAAAGTTAAAAATTGCAACTTTTGATGATGTAAGCATTAAGGGGTGAATAGTGATGTGTAAGAGGAAGTGATTGATGGTTGAATGACAAGATCATGGCCCCCCTTTCTCCCTTGTCTAAATCTGCCATTGAAAGTCTTTTTAGGCCATGGAGTGGTCTTGTCTCATTTATTAAAGTTAAGCTTATGAAATCTTGTGAAAAATTGTCCATATATAGTATAAGTGAAGAGGTGATAAGGAGATTGTCTTATCACTAGATTTTGATAGGTTATCAATTGATAAATGATTCTAACTCTCAATTGGTAAGTTATCTAAGGTGATTGGTTGGTTTACTTATTTATGTGTAAGGCTTATACATGAAGATAAGGGCATAGCCTTATAGAAAATTGTTTTAGGGTTTTTATCTTACATTGTTTTGTAATTTATGATTTGATTTTTGTAGAATTGTGAAATTTTCTAAAGTTGAATGAAATTATTCAAATTAAATTATCAATTAATTATTTAGGATTAAAATTCCTTAATGGTTTTAAGATTTAGGGTTTTAAGTAACTTTAGAGCTTGCAGTTTTTCAAGCTCAGGTTTTATTGACAATTGGCTTTTGAATTGTAAAAATTTAATTCGTTTCTAAATATAAACTTAAGTTTTTGGTTTAGTTAATCTTTAGGAATGTTCGGAAAGTACTCTTAATTTAAATCTTAAGCCCACTAAAAGTAGGGCTTACATCCTTCCCCCCTTAAAATAAGTTTTGTCCTCAAAACTTAAAGACATACCTGGAACTTCAAACAATTGGGGGTACTTTCGCTTTACTTCCTCCTCAGCTTCCCAAGTAGCCTCTTCCTTTTCATGGTTTCTCCAAAGTAGCTTGACATATCTTGTTTCCTTGTTCTTCAACCTTTGAACTTTACTATCAGTGATTTGAATTGGGTGTTCTTCATAAGTTAGGTTTCCTTTAAGTTGTATCGACTCCAGTTCGATTACATTATCAGGGTCGGGTACATGTCTCCTTAGCACTGACACGTGAAACACATTATGTATTCCAGCCAAGTTTGGTGGTAATGCCAAACGGTACGCGAGGTTTCCTACTCGCTCAAGGACCTCAAAGGGTCCATGTACTTGGGGCTTAATTTCCCTTGAGTTCTCACTCGATGAATGCTCTTAATCAGACTTACCTTCAAGAACACATGATCTCCTACAACGAACTCCAATTGTCTTCTTTTTAAGTTCGCCCAACTCTTTTGTCTGTCTTGGGCTTCTTTCATTTGCTTTTTAATGATAGCCACCTTTTCAGCTGCCTCTTGTACCAAATCTGGTCTTAAAGCTGCCTTTTCCACATCATCCCAAAATAATGGGGATCGACATCTCCTTCCATACAACGCTTCATATGGTAGCATCTGGATGGATGAATGGTGTCTATTGTTATATGCAAACTCCACTAACGATAAGTGAGAATCCCAATTTCCTTTAAACTCCATAACAAAGGCTCAAAGCATGTCTTCTAAAGTTTGAATTGTTCTCTCAGACTGTCCGTTTGTTTGGGGGTGATAAGCCGTACTGAACTTTAAGTTTGTCCCCAACACTTTTTGTAAACTTCTCCAAAAATTAGACACAAACCTTGGATCTCTATCGGAAACTATTCCAACAAGCACTCCATGCAAATATACTATCTCCCTTAGATATATTCGAGCCAACTTTTCTAGGGGATAAGTCATGTTGACGAGTAGAAAGTGTGTTGACTTTGTAAGTCGATTTACTATCACCCATACAGCATCATGGCTTACTGCCGTTCTGGGCAATCCACACACGAAGTCCATAGTGATTTGGTCCCATTTCCATTCAGGAATGGACAATGGTTGCAACAATCCTCCTGGTCTTTGATGCTCGGCCTTAACTCTTTGACAAGTGTCACATTTGAGCATGAAATTTACTATATCCTGTTTCATCCCACTCCACCAAAAATTCTTCTTGAGATCTTGATACATCTTAGTTCCTCCAGGGTGTACAGTATATCCAGAATAGTGAGCTTCCCTTAAAATTTCTTTTCTTAGCTCAAGATTATCAGGTACACACAGACATCCTTTCATTGGAATCATTCCATCCTCATCTTGACTAATGTCTATATACCTTCCCATTATCATTTGCTCCCTTACATGCTGTAGAGTAGGATCCTCTTGCTGTGCTTCTCGGACTCTTTCTTGTAGTGTTGGCTTAAGAGCTAAACTTGACAACTCGGCATCTACCACATGCCATGCAAATTCCAAATTCATTCTCTCAAACTCTCTAATTAATTCTCTTTGTTCAGTAAGCAAAGATGCAACTTCAACATGATTCTTTCAGCTTAAAGCGTCTACTACTGCATTCACTCTCCTAGGGTAGTAGTTGATGTTGAGATCATAGTCCTTTATCAACTTTAACCACCGTCGTTGTCTCATGTTCAACTCCTTTTGAGTGAACAAATATTTTAGGCTCTTATGTTCGGTGTAAATTTCACACTTAACACCATACAAGTAATGCCTCCATAGCTTTAGTGCAAACACTATAGCTGCCAATTCTAGGTCATGTGTAGGGTAATTCTACTCATGAAGTCGTAATTGCCATGAAGCATAAGCAATCACTTTTCCATTTTGCATCGGTATGCACCCTAAACCATTCTTAGAAGCATCACTATACACCGAAAAAGGTTCTTCATTGTTGGGTAAGACCAAAATCGGTGCTGAAATTAAACGATTCTTCAGCTCTTGGAAACTTTCTTCTCTTTTCTCATTCCATATAAATTTCTTATTATGTTGAGTTAGTTAAGTAAGTGGTTTAGCAATCTTTGAAAAATCCTTCACAAATTTCCGATAATATCTAGTCAAACTAAGAAAACTTCGCACTTCTATAACAGTTTCAGGTCTCTTCCAATCAGTGATAGCTTTTATCTTTTCTGAGTCTACTTTTATGCCTTCTCTCGAAATAACATGTCCCAAAAAGGATATCTCTCTCAACTAAGAATCACACTTGGACAACTTAGCGTATAGCTTGTGTTCTCTTAAGGTTTGCAAAACCAACCTCAAGTGTTCTTGATGTTGTTCTGGGGTTGACAAATATACCGATGTCGTCAATAAACACAATTACGCATTTGTCCAAATATGCTCTAAACACTCTATTCATCAAATCCATGAACACTGTTGGCGCATTAGTTAATCCAAATGGCATCACTAAAAACTCATAGTATCTATACCTCGTTCTAAATGCTGTCTTAGGCACATCCTCTGGTTTGATCCTCAATTGGTGATAACCCATCTTAGATCAATACGGGAAAACACACTTGTACCTTGTAATTGATTGAACAGATCATCGATACGGGGCAAAGGATACTTATTCTTTACAGTGACTCGGTTCAACTCCCTATAGTCGATACAGAGTCTAAGAGAACCATCCTTCTTTTTAACAAACAAGACAGGTGCTCCCCAAGGCGAGACACTTGGTCTAATGAAACCTTGGTCCAATAACTCCTGAAGTTGCCTCTTTAGTTCTTTTAACTCTATTGGAGCCATCCTGTATGGAGCCTTCGAAATTGGTTCAGTCCCGGCTATTAAATCAATGGCGAAATCAATCTCTCTCTTAGGTGGTAATCCCGGTAGTTCTTCCGGAAACACATTAGGGAATTCGTTCACTACTTGGATATCTTCTATCCTTAACTTTTCTAATTCAACCTCAATTGAGTTCATCTAACTTGTTTCCATCATTAACTCGAAAGAGCTTAGTTCATGTTTCCCCACTACCATCGACTCTACTTGGAATTTTACCTTAGATCCTTTTAAGTCCCTAAAGTACACTTTCTTCTTCTTGCAATCAACTGTAGCTCCACATGACGTCATCTAGTTCATACCCATAATCATTTCGTACTTACCCAGATCGAGAATGATAAGATCTGTCATACTCTCGTGGCCTTGTATGCTGAATGAGCATTTCTTCACCATTTCCTTTGTAGTAACCACACTTCCTATAGGAGTCCGTACACTGAAACTTGATTCGGTGACGGCCACTAGCAATTTAATTCTTTGTACCACTTTGGGGCAAATGAATGAATGAGTCGCTCCGGTGTCAAACAAGGTGTACACTGAAAGTCCCTTTATATCAGCGTTCCCTGAATTGAATTTAAGGTTGAGTTTTCGCAAGGTATAATTATTGAGTTCTAAAATTTTTGTTACTAAGTTAAACACTTTTAGTCTTTTCATACTAAGAGGTACTTCTATCATACGACTAAACTTAAAAAGAAAGTTTCAGTAGCATACCTGTAATCAGCTCTGTATCTACAACATCTTCTACCTCTTCATAGTAAATGACCTCCTCCTTAGGGCATTCCTCATACTCCCATCCTCCTTCCAAGTTGTAGACTCTTGCAGCATTCACAACTCCAAGTCTCTACCCATTTCCTCCAATAGCTTTCCCCATCCTAGGGTGCCTTGCAGTCTGCATAGTGGCATTCTGGTGCTAAGGATAGTTGTTAGCAAAATGTCTTGGTTGTTTACAGATGAAACAAGCGATGGTAGTCTTCTTTGGACAATTTGCTACTACATGGTTTCCATCTCCACAAAAATAACACTTGCCTTGAAGTTGAGCACATTCACGTGGATAGTGGTTCCCTCTGCACTTCCAACATATAACCTTTCCATTCCCGTTCTTCTTTTAGATCACCTTATGGGGTCTTAAAATTTTCCTCACCTTGGAACTTGAGCTTCTTGGTCCTTCAAACAGTCTTTTGCCAAAAACAGTAACTTTTGGCTTTAACATTTCTTCTCCTTGTCTTTTTGCGATTTCCAATACTTTGGCCTTTTCAACTACTTTATTAAAGGTCCTTGGTTGAAACTCCAAAACCTTCCTTTTCAACTCGGGGTCTAGTCCCCTCATAAAAATTTGTTTCTTCATCCAATCACTATCATGATATTCAGGTGGAGCAAACTGGAGTAAGCGAGTGAAATCCACTTCATACTACTCGAGAGTGTGGTTTCCTCTTCTGATTCTAAACAACTCATCACTATACTTTACCCGCAAACTCTTAGGAAAGTAGTGCCTAAAAAATTCTTCTTGGAAATCCCCCCATGTAATGGGTTGTGATAGATTCCCTCTCTTGGTTTCCCACCAAGTCCTCACTCTCAATCGAAGCAAATAAGTGTCACAAGTCATTCTTAAGTGGTGTGGCACTTTAAAAGCCTCAAAAGATCTCTCAACCTGCATCAGCCAATCCTCAGCCTCATCGGGCCGACTTGCATTCCCATCAAAATATCTATTGCACTTCAGAAATTCTGGCAATAGGTTCTTCAATGGTTGAGGCTCATGATGAACTGGGTAAGGGTCTCTTACTAACCCTACCAGCGATAGTGGAGGCGGTGGTGCTGCTGCTGCTGTAAACTGGCCTTCCATATCTATAGGTGGTGGCACAAGCATTTGAGGGACTCGCTCCTGTGGTGTTAGTGGTGGAGGTGCTTGGTTCCTCTCCAAAAAAGTCCTTAACAAGGCATTATTTGCTTGTATAGCCATTAAAATCTCCTCCGTCCTATCAACCGGTACGTCTTGTCTCGGGTGTTGTTCTGGTGGTGCTCTCTCTCTAGGAGGTCGTCTCCCGCGCCTATGTTCGCTGAAAATATGGTTTTTAGAGTTAAGTTTAACTTAATTCAATGTACAATTCATTCAATAAATCAATTTTTATCACTTGAAACCATATCATCTTAATTCAATTCATCCCTTATAAGACACTTCTCCTTAATTGTATCATCCAAAACAAGATCAAGTAAAATAAACACACATAAGAAGTTCTTTCATTAATTCTCCAATCATACATAAGGTTTAGATATAGTTCCTTCTGAAGTTACACATGTTTCCTACAATTACTGGAATTTGAAATTCGATACAACCATAATTTAAAAAGTACACACAATAAGATACAGACAACTTCACTACACAATAACATCAACACCATAATAATAATATTGGAAACACTTCAGAGGTTTAAGTCATCCTTGACTAATCATGCCTCGTAAAAGGTCCGGCTTCATCATCATCTAACCAACCTACTTGTCGAAGCCTCCTTCTAGGAAATAGAGTTGAGGTTCCTTCATCTAAGCTGGGTGGCAACCTTAGGCGGTAAGCCACCTGGTACAACTTATGGGGAAACAGAAGTTCACATGGTTCTGGCTTGAGTGGCACTTCCACTCAGTGCTCTCTTGGAAAAAGAGGTAAAATGTCTATGTTCTCTTCAAACTCAGGGGCATCAGGATGGATATCAATGGTGTCTTGCTCTACATAAGGAAAGTAAACATTGGCAGGGGCTACTGGTAGAGGTATTCCATTTTGTTCATCCATCTGGACCACTCGAGGGTGGTCAGCCCTTAGGTCACGCGCTAAGGCACAACCATGACCTAGTTGACGCTAGTGCTAGAAGTTAGGGACAGCCATCCTTGGGCCATCTTGCACTAAGAATATTATCTCAGCTTCAATATCAGCCCCTTCTTCCCTTTCCATAATGTAGGTTAACTCAACATCGGACAAAATAGGTCCACGTATCTAGATTAGTATGTCCCTGTAGCGCACTCTCCAATAAAGACTTAATCCTACCCTCTAGGATGTCCATACATCTCTTCGCCTACATGGCGTTTCTACTAGGGCCATATCTTTGCATAGCACCCGAAGTCTTGATCGATATTCGACAAGGGTTTCTCCTTCATACATCATCAGAAGCACGAGGTTTTGACGAACCTTACTTGCGTTATCCTAATCAACCATACAGATTTGTTAAAGATTATATATTCTTTTAGGAAAGTTTTATTGCTTGTTTGCTATGTTAAAAATCCTAACCCGATTTCACCCCACACTTGCTCACTTGGTAGGGGATTCCTAGCGTCAAGGGTCCAGTTTTACTTACTTTATCGTTAGTTTAAACCTAACGCTCTAATACCACTTAAACCTATCACGACCCAACAGTATCGTTGTCGTGGTAGTTCGCCGTGTACTGTATAAAGGTCTATTATAAACCCCCACGCTGATCATAGGCCTTTCATACGACACACAAGGCTCCTTTCACTCTACGTTACTACTAGGCCCATAGATGAGTAATATAGAGCAGTTTAACTAAAATTACCTCTATATTATAAATTAGCTAATCGTGTGGGCTTGTGAAACCCACACCAAAACAATATTACAAACAAATGCAGTTCATAACGAAACTGCATAAAATCTGTGTTATGAGCAAAAACATAAAAATATCTAAATGTCTATAAATCTATTACAAAATATCCTCTTTGTTCTCTGATCGCTCCAACCCGTCCCTACACGAGACTTACCACAGGCATGCCTCGGCCTGGATTGACGAAGAGGTTCTCCTGCATCAACAAAAATCTATAGGGATGTAAGCTTACGCTTAATGAGATAAATGCCTTCGTCAGTACCACATAGCAAAAGTTTATTATATGCACAATCATATAAATACATGAACAATCAGTATGCCAAACGATGCATGCAGTGACCTAGGAACTGCATACGACTCAGAATTATGCCCCCTAGAGTCGGGGTTTGAAGATAATTAACTGACCCCAACTAAAATCCGAGTTCTAGACCTTGGGTTTTATTTCATTTACACTATCGTGCTCGTGCCAAAACAAACTCTCTCTCTCTCTCTCTCTATATATGTATACTTCCTTTACCAAAATCAAATCATAATTTTTAAAATCCCAAGTCTAGCGGTGTGGTGGCCCCTGTAGTCCACAAACACACGCCTTAAGTAGAAGCCACAAGACTCGGCCCCTCACCTACGGTTGGCATCTCCTAGCGCCTAGTAAGCCCATCAACTTAAGGCAGAGACTCAATATATATGATGGCATAGCTAGTGCCCAATCCTGCAGGAAACTCGTATTCCTGTGAGTCCCCTCCCATCTTTTACGTGAAGTGGCAGTCGGTGTTATCCGTATGCTATATGGGGTATACATGATTCATTTTGATTTCTTAATCAGATAAGTGATTATCTCGATTTTCAGGTGATCAGACAATTTCATTCCATACAATTCACATGTATATATAATGCAAACAATTCCCCTTATTAAATATAATTAACAAGTCATCACACCTTACATTACCTAACCAGTAAAAGGACAAGTATTAGCTAGTCAAAAATGAGGTAGAGGAATAGGAGAGTATGTGTGAAGGAGAGTCAACTTGGGAGAAATGGATAAAGAGGATGAGGAGGTATACGTTAAGGTAGAGGAGGGAGCTCGTGCACCTCAAGTTGTTGACCATGTGAAGCTTTAGATCCTAAGCTTCAATGTTTATAGTGATATTGATGACTACTTAGATTAGGAAGAGAAGGTAGAACGAGTCTTTGACTATTATTAGTATGAGAATTACGAGAAGGTGAGAACTGTTGTTATAGAATTCTCAAGTTATATTGCTATTGGTAGAGGAACTTCTAAACCATTAGGAGGTGATAAGGATATAAAGAGGCCAATACCTACCTTAAGATAAAGAGGGTACTTAGAAATAGAGTTGTGCTAGATACCTATTTGTAAGATACTTTTGCTCAGCTTCTTCAAGAACTAAGGCAATGATTTTGAACTGTTGATGAATAGATAGGGGAATTTCAAATGTTCATGATCCATTGTGGAGTTAATGAGCCATTAGCATAAATAATATCCAGGTTTCTTACTAGATTGATGAATGATATATGAGATGTAGTAGAGCTTCAATAGTTTACTACATTAGATGAATCTATAAGAATAGCCCATCATGTTGAAAGATAGAGGAGAAGCAGGCTGATCTGACCTCAGATTAGCTAACCTATTAAGAGCAGCCAACCTACTCCAAGTGGTAACTAAGCACCTCAAAATATTGACTCTAGTAGGAGAGCTGAAGTTGTGATTGAGTAGAAGAGTCACATTGCTAACTAAGAATTTCCAAAGATAACTTATGAGAAAGATCTGGATGAAAGATGAGCCAAATCAAGGAATTTAAGTATCAAGGATTTTGGTACATGGCCTCTTAATGCACAAACAAACAAAACATAATTATTAAGGGCGATGCTTTGACCATTGAAGTAGACAGTACAAATAAGGAAGTCGAGGAGAAAGGAGGGTTGGAGGGAGAAACTAAGGTTAATGATGAGCTAGTTAAAGAGGATGTATTTGTCGAGGACTTGTACAAGATATCCTTAGTTGTTAAACACTTAATGAGCATTAAACCATTAGTTTAAGAAGAGCAACACGAGAGCTTCTTCCACATCACCTATAAGGTGAACAAACAGGTGTGTCTACTTATAGTAGATAGTGGAAGCTATATTAATGTAGCATCTACCAACCTGATTAAGAAACTTAAACTACCACCGATAACACATTCAAGGCCATATAAGCTACATTAGCTAAATGAGAAAGGAGCACTACATGTCATTCTACAAGTGCTATTACCAATCTCAGTTGGAAATTACTCTAATGAAATCCTCTATGATGTGCGACCAATGTGCTATTAGGCCAACCATGGCTGTTTGATTAAAGGGTCATTCATCATGGCTTCAAAAACACATATATGTTTGAGAAAGATGGCAGGAAGATCACCTTAAACCCTATGACCTTAAGCCAAATAAGTAAGTTATAAGCTACATTAGCTTGAGGATCAAAGAATGCTTTAACTTTGAGCCAAGGTAAGCTTTAAGAAGCCATTAAGTTCAACATGTCGACCATCTTGTTGATTAAAAGACTATTAGAATTAAAGGAGCAAACTGTGTTACTTAAGGAAGTTTGAAAGCTATAGATGAGTATGTCAACTTATTTCCCAAGCATTTTCTTAAAGGGTTACCCCCTTTTCAAGGTATTGAACATTGCATCGACTTAATACCCATACTACTCTATTGAACAAGCCTACTTATAAGATGAATCCTAAGTAAGCTATTGAGCTTTAGAGATAAGTCAGTGAGCTATTAGAGAAAGAATATGTAAGAGAAAGCCTTATCCCTTGTGCTATGCCTGCATTACTTATGCTTAAGACCGATGGCACTTGTCAAATGTATGTAGATAGTAAGGCTATAAATAAGATCATAATCAAGTACAGGTACCCCATTTTAAGGCTAGAGGATATGTTAGACAAACTGAGTGGTGCTAAAGTATTCAGTAAGATCAACCTGAAGTCAGGATACAACTAGCTTCACATGAGACAAGGTGATGAATGGAAAATTGCATTTAAGACTCAACATGGTCGCTATGAATAGATGGTAATGCCTTTTAGCTTATCAAATGCCCTGAGCACTTTCATGAGGTTAATGAATCATATGTTGAGAAATTTGGTCAAAGAGTGTATCGTAATCTACTTTAATGACATCCTTATGTATAGTTTCGACTTACCAAGCCAATCAAACCATCTCCAAACTATATTTAATGTGCTTTAAGCCAAGCAACTATTTGGCAACTTGAAGAAGTGTTGTTTTTGTAGGGAGGAAGTGGTTTTCCTAGGATATGTAGTTGGTAGAGGAGGCTTAAGAATTGACAATCAAAAGATCCGAGCTATTGTCGAGTGGTCGACTCTGACCACTTGTGCCAAAGTGTGAAGTTTCCATGAACTAGTATCTTTTTACCAATGATTCATTAAAGGTTTCAACACCATTGTTGTACCCCTTACCAAGTTGACAATGAAGAACATTAACTTTAAGTAGGAGAGAAAGAATAGAGAAATTTTATCAAAGTGAAGGAGAGATTAACCACTACACTTGCGTTAGCCTCACTCGACTTCGAGAAGATATTTGAGCTTGAATGTGAGGCATCAAGTGTTAGTATAGGTGTTATGTTGATGCAACAAGGCTAACCTATTGCCTATCAAAGTAACAGACTATAAAGACCTCAGTTAAATTATTTAGTATATGACAAAGAACTCATAATACTTATCCAAGTGTGGCAACATTATCTACTATCGAGAAAGTTTATCATTTATACCAATCATGAGTCCTTAAGGCATCTTAGAAGTTAGACGAAGCTATCGAATAGACAAGCACGATGGGATCAATTCTTGTAAGGTTTTCAATTTTGTGATCAACTACAACTAAGGCAAAACTAATATGGTTGTTGATGCTTTGTTGAGAAGACATGCCCTTCTCATTGAGCTACAAACTAGACTCATGGGATTTATAAGCATTAAATAGCAATATCATCAAAACCCCGTTTTTGGTCTTATATTTGAATAATGTGGAAAAGGAAGAATAGTAGATGACCACCATGTAGAAGATGGATATCTATTTTAAGGAGGCAAGCTATATGTGCCGACCTATTCTTTGAGAGAATTGCCAGTGAGAGAAGCTTATTCTAGTGGACTTTCTAAACATTTTGGAGAAAGAAAAACATATGAGTTATTAAATGGTAGATTCTTTTTGCTATGATGCTACAAGCTATGCATCGAATTGTTGAGAACTATGCTACTTGCAAGATGGCCAAAAGCCGAGCTAAACAAGAGAAAATAATGCCTTTACCTATCTCAACTTGACCTTTGAAAGAATTGAGCATAGATTTTGTCCTTGAATTACCTTGGACCACCTAGGGCAACGACTTTATTATGGTTATCATAGACAAATTCAGTAAGATAGCACACTTTATGCCTTGTACTAAAACTAATAATGCTTCGGCTATTGCTTATTTGTTTTAGTAAGAAATAGTTCGTTTACATGGAGTACTAAGGAGTGTTGTATCAGAAAAAGACTAGAAGTTCTTATGCCATTTCTAGTGAACTCTTTGGTGTTGGATGAGAACCAAACTAATATTTAGTTTTTTTTGCCATCTTTAAATCAAAGGTCGCACAATAGTCGTTAATAGCACATTAGGTTCACTACTCTAAGCTACAGTAGAAAAGAACTTGGCTAATTGGGATGTCTATTTGCTCGTAGTGGAATTTGCTTACAACCGAAAAGTACACAATACTACCAAATAAACAGCCTTTGAAGTCATCTATAGCTTCATCCTAGAGTTACCCCATGATCATACTCCAACACCCATACCCAAGCAAGAAGACCTCGAAGCAAGAGCTTGACCATAGTCCTTTCAACAAGTCAATCAGAAGGTTGTTTTGCAAATTGATCAAGCAACCAAGAGTTAATAGAGAAAGGCAAAGGACGAAAGACTAAGTAATTTCTACCTAGTGATTAAGAATGGTTGTACTTAAGCAAAGAGAGATTTTTTAACAAAAGGAAGAACAAGTTGTCTATTTAAGCTAAAAGACCATTTTGGATACTCTACAAGATAAACGACAATGCATATCAGTTAGAGCTACAAGAAGACTTTGAAGTATCTCATGTATTTAACATAGCCAACCTCAACCCTTACCAACCTAATGAAGAACTAAATAAGGACCATCTAGATGTGATCCTAAATCCCAATCAACTCAGTAGGGACGATAGGAATCAAGCAACTAAGCCTCTAACTAGAGCCTAAATTTGAAGCCCTAAAAGACTAACAAAGCAGTCATTCTCACTCTAGCTAAAGCTGAAAGAAGCCGAGCTAATCTTAGCTACCGATCAACTCTACATTCTGAGTCGAACAACTTCCTTTTTGTTAATTATAGTATGCTAGTCTAAGCAATACCCTACTGACAACTAGGCTAACTTCGTCTACTCTACCATACTTATGCTAAACACTTGTTCAGCAACACATATGTTGAGTACCCTTGAGCGCATCCGAGCTAATATCACCTCAGAAGGATCTTCAAGTATACTCGATATCTTAGATTGGCAACAACTTGGCTGACCATGCAATTTTGTTTGTTTTTGCCAAAAGCACAACCATTGTTTGCTAGCTATGTTCCTAAACGATCATATAATGAATTTGCTACACCAATCATTTGTTTTCTTGATTTTTCATTTATACCCATTTTCCCGTTCCATGTATTTTACTTCTTTTAGACAATACCCATTTTATCTTTTCCATTTTTAGAAAGTTATGCTAGATTATCAGGTATAAATACCCTTATACATTATAGTAGCAATAGTAATATGATTTTGAATATACTACACTTTTTCTCTTGCTTGAGCTACTATGCTTACTTCTACCTTAACTCTTATCGTACTTCTCTATAAATACTATTCTTGTGTAGTTGTAAAATAGTCATTGTAATTATAGAATTCCAATAAAGTCATACCCCTAAACTCTTTATATTGCCTCATTACTATTTAATTGTCAGTTCTCTACATCTACTCCCTTCTACATTCGTATTACATTTTTTTCTATTTATATGTAATATTCATGTTGTTTTGCTTATGCTTGTAAATAATCATATTTGCTACCCTTACCATATTTATAAAATATTACAATTCTCTTAAAATTTATTCTTCAAATAAAATGATTTTCCCATATATTGTAATTTTCCTTAGCTACTAGTTAAGTCACCATTTTTGAATTGAATAAGACTACTAACCTTTATTTCCGATCAACTACATTTGTAGATTATTTTTCAAATCTTTATAAATAGTTAAAAAAACTTCATAACTTGTAAATGGTCATCCTCATTTGAAAAGTGTCGAGCCTAGTTTTTCTTCGGTTTTTTTTTTTTTTAAATTAGTCTTCTTTAAACCAATCAATATTAAACCTTATCCATTTAATACTGACTCTTGACTAAAGTTGAAAGAAAACCGATTCTTTCAACTTTAAAAATATTTTGGAGACGCCACCTGACTGGAATCAAGAAAAAAAAGTTAAGTTATAATAAATTGGATGGATTAATTATCACTTAGCTACCGGTTTTTCAATAAAACTAATTTTTAAAATGGTTTTTAAAACTAGAAATCTAGATCTAGAGGCTATCTTATTAAATCTTAAATAGGTACCACTTTTAACTTTTCAAATTTAATTTTGCTTTTCAAATACCTTTCTAATAATGTTACATGTGATAATTGAAATTATACCTATTTACAAAAATAAGAATTTACCTACTAAAGGGGGAAAAATAAATTTTTTCCATATTTTAAGTCACCCCGCACATACGGATGCTTATGTGCTTGTTGTTTGAGATTAAACTTTTATAGTTCGTTCACGAAAACTTTATTAAGTAAGTTGATTTTAATTTTTGAAAAAAAAAAATTGGGTTTACATTTTTACCTAATTTAATACTAATTAAGGAAAATTTCTATCGGTCTTAATTAGGGTTTTATTTTTAAAAATTCTAAAGCACCCTAGTTTGGAAAATGGTTGATTTATTATTTTTATTTTTTTGGAAAATTGGTTTTCTAAGTGATAAAATAAATTTTTTATTTTTTATTTTATTATTATTTATTTATTCACTCTTTATTTTTATTTTTATTATTTTTTTGGTTAAAACATGAAAATAAATAAAACTTTTTATTTCTTCCTTTTTTCTTCTTTCCTTTTTTTTTTCTTTCCTCTCTTTTTTTCTTTTCTCCTTTTCTCTTTTTATTTTTTTATTTTGATAATTACATCCTATGAGTACAAATAATAATGATATATAAAAAAACAAAACAATACAACTAAACAAGGATCAAACGAAGGAAGCAACATGGGTTGGACTTGAGGCTCTAAATCAAGTCCATTTGGGTAAACCGAATCAAGTTGGTTTGGACCTGGTCGAGTTGCTAGGTCATTCACAACAACTGCACACGAACATGGCTGAGGTGGATTTAAGCACCAAAACGATGGGGAAAAGGCTTTTGGTGAGCATTTTAATAAATTTATGTGAGCTAGGGAGAGTGCTACAAGGTTTGAAGGTGGTTTAGGTGGTGGTTAGAACTTAGGTCGAGGGTGGCAATGGTTGTGGTGCATAACAGCAAGTGTGGTTCAAGCTTAGAAAGTGGTTGGGTAAGAGTGTCATGTATATAGAGTTGATAGAGGTTGGTTGCCGTGAGTGAATGGGTACTACAGTGGCTTGTGTGACTTATTGCTACTGCCATTGGTCATTAGTTAGGGTGTAAGTATGCTGCAGCGCATAGTGGAGTTGGTGGCTATTTCGAATAGTGAGTCGTGTATGGTGGAGCACTACAGCAACAAGGATACTTAGTGTGTTCGTGATAATAGGTGAGGGTATACAAAGACCGTGTGTAGTGTTGCTGCTATGTTTGTGGATGTTTAGGATGGAGTTCGTATGTGTCGTGAGGATAGACTAGGATGTGGTAGTGTTACATACGGTATTATTGTTGTGTACGTAGAAGGGGATGGGTCTACTGTTCTATTCAAGAGAGAGAAAGAAGTAGTCTAGTTTTTTTAAACTGAGCAAAGGTGATCAAGAGAGAGAGTCGCATAATGTACATGATGTGCAGATTTGGGATGGACAATGAGTGGTTGAGAGAAAGATCAAGCCATGTATGTATGGGCATATGCTATTCAAGAGAGATGAGATAGAGGGTGGTTCGAAGTCATATATGGTTGATCGGAAGATGTTGTTATGGGGGCGAGGATAGATGTTGTATGTATGTAGTTTGGTGAGAGAGAGAGAACGGTTAAGGATGGATTGATATTAGGTTTTGTTGTAGCTTGGTGAGAGAGAAAGAGAAGGGGTGCTTTAGTTACTATCCTCAATGAGAGAAAAAGGATGTAGATCTAGTTGTTGAGTGAGAAAAGGAGGGAAAGAAAAGGAAAGAGGAGAAGAGGAAGGGAAAAATGTGTTGTTAAGGCCAATCATAAGGTGCCACATGTTGCAACTAGACATGTGGCCCAGTGATCTCTTAACATGTAGAAGTGCAGTGTGTGTATATATGTGTATTTGAGAAAAAAAAAAACAAAAAAAAACAACAAAAGGCATTTTTATGGCTTTGGTGAGGTTTGAACCTAGAAAAAAAAAATGGTATAGCCATGCACAACACGTGGCAGTGTTGTATGTGTATTGTTCAGAGAGAGAAAGAGAGAGAGGAGGTGCTTCGATTGCTATCCTTAGTGAGAGAAAAAGGATGCAAGTCTAGTTTTTGAGTGAGAAAGGGAGGGAAAGAAAAGGAATGGAAATTGTATTGTTAAGGCCAATCACGAAGTACCACATGTCGTGACTAGACACGTGGCCTAGTGATCTCTTCACATGTAACAATATAGTGTATGTGTATATATGTATATTTGAGGAAAAGAAAAAAAGAAAGAAAAAATAAACAAAAAAAGGCATTTTTATTACTTTGGTGAGGTTTGAACATAAGACCTTCAGCTAACTCTTATGCTAATATTCAAGTGCTTATCTGTTAGGCCATTAGCTTATACTTTGTCTATATGTGCAATTAATTGTTCATATGAACTAGGTCAGTCTAAGCTAAATTCAAATCCAAGCCTAAACCTAACGACCCTCTCTTTATTTCTTATCTAAATTAAAAATATATATATATTCTATTATACTATCTAAAATTATTATTTATCTATATTTCCTAAACTCTATTTTTTTTCGTATTTTCCTAGATTTCTTTTTTTTTTTTCTTTTCCTAAATTTTCTTTTTTTTTGTATTTTTCTAAACTTCTTTTTTTTTTTACTTTTCCTAAATTTTCTATTTTTTTTTATTTTTTTTAATTTCTTATTTTTTGGTTTTTCTTAAATTTTCTATTTTTTTTTATTTTTCTATATTTATTTATTTTTTTTTTTTTTGCTTTTCCTAAATTTAGACCCTTTATCCTATACTAAAAATTTTGAAAAATAAAGGGGGGTAACTGCAAAAATAAGGTGTCTATAGTTATCCTTCTTTGTGGTGAAGTTTGAGTAAAACTTTTCAATAAAAACAAAAAAGACACTAGTTTTGCCCCAAAGGTGAAATTTGTCTTAAAGAACACCTTAGCTAACTATCTTAGATTCGATCCACTAGGGATTTTAGTGAATAGTGAAAAGAGACAGGAGGTACTCTAAGAGCTAGCCATGAGACTAAAAGAGGAATTGAAGCTTAGTCGTGCCCTCATGAGGTGACGAACTAAGGTGAATGGGTAAGCGCTCCTTGAATTAGATAAAACCCTAAAAAGATGTTGAAAACTTAGTCGTGCCCTCAAAAGCTAAGTAACTAAGGTGAACTAAGCAAATTACTCTTTGAGTTGGCTAATACCCTAAAAGATGTGGAAAACTTGGTCGTACTCATATGAGCTAACTAACCAAAATGGGATAGGCAAATAGCTCTATGAGCTAGTTAAGACCCTAAAGAGATATTGAGGACTTGGTCATGCCCCTATGAGTTGACTAACCATGATAAGATGAGAGAAGCACTCCTTGAGCTAGCTAAGACCCTAAAGAGATGTTGACTTGGGTAAGCGCTCGATGCAAATCCATGAACATGCAATGGTTACAAACTACAAATGGGTATTCGATGTTTGAGTGGGATGAGGAATAGGAAGCGGAAGGGGGTTTTGACTGTGAATGTATATGGATATCATATACTAAGACACAAACACAATCAAGGATTAAGATTGAAATAAGATTCGATACAACTCATGAACACTAAATATCACTTAAGGTTTAAATGAGAGGTTAAATGTAACTCATTGACTCACTCAAATGAAGAGTTCACCACAATCTTAAAGGCAAGATTGATAAGAACATAAGAGAGATTAAAGAGTAAAGCATACTCAATAATTTGAGAGAGGCAAGCTCTAAAAGCTTAAGAATATCCTTACTTAAAGGAATGTTCAAGTTTAATCACTATCTATGTATTCTTCTTCTATCTATCTTAGCTAATTACAAAAGTTACTATTTATAGTAATTTAAAACCTTAGTAGCAAAAGTGTAAATAATAGACAAGGCTCTTAAACCCTAAAGAATGGCTTAAATTGAAATAAGGAAAATATTTACAAAGTATACAAAATTACACATTTAACAGAGTGGTCAGCATGCAGTCATCCAAGTTATCTATGGGATCAATCTCGAGAAGGGGTTAGTTAGCAGTTAGGTGTCCAAGTTAGGGTAGGATGTTTGGAAGTCATATTATGCTTAGTTGAGCTCCCAGTGAAGTCGACCTACAATTGCTGCACTCATGGATTATATGGCGTTAACTTTCCTGTACTATGCTGAGTTGTTCTTTGGCCTTGAGGCCTCGACCATTTAGTCTCTTACCACCTTGGCAGATGACAAACCTGATGTTGAATGGTTCCCTTTCCTCCTTTCATCCTTCGATTATCAATCCAACCTTAGCAAGAGCAAGTCAATCTTAGGTTAGGATAGGTCCGCTTCAACTTCTAGCAGGTCTACATTAGCTTCTAACAAGTCGGCCTCGGCCTGAGGATTATCGTAGACTAATTCCAATTAGTGCTCTTTAAGCTGGCTAAGACCTTAAAGAAGAAATTGAAGCCTGGTCATGCCCTTATGAGCTTACTAACCACGGCGAACAGGTGAAGCACTCCTTGAGCTGGCTAAGAATCTAAAGATATGTTAAGGACTTGATCATGCTCCTATGAGTTGACTAACCAAGGTAAAAATAGGCAAGCGCTCCTTGAGATGACTAAGACCCTAAAGTGAATGAGATGGGTAAGTACTCCTTAAGCTAGCTAAAACCCTTGAAAAAAAACTTAGTTGTGCTCCTTTGAGCTACTTAACTTAGGTGAATGGGTAAAGCACTCCTTGAGTTAACTAAGACCCTAAATTGAATGAGATGGGTAAGCACTCCTTGAGCTAGCTAAGACCTAGCAAAGACCTTAAAGAGATACTGAGGACTTAGTCATGCCCCTATAAGTTAACTAACCAAGGTAAAATGGGTGAAGAGCTCCTAGAGCTAACTAAGACCTTAAGAGATATTGAAGACTTAGTCGTACCCCTATGAGCTAACTAACTAAGGTAAAATGGATGAAGTGCTCCTAGAGTTGGCTAAGACCCTAAAGAGATACCAAGGACTTAGTTTTGCCCTTATGAGCTAACTAACTAAGATAAAATGAGCCAAGTACTCCTAAAGCTAGCTAAGACCCCAAAGAGATACTAAAGACTTAGTTGTACCCCTATGAGCTAACTAACCAAGGTAAAATGGGTAAAGTGCTCCTAGAGCTAGCTAAGACTTTAAAGAGATACTAAGGACTTAATCGTACCCTTATGAGTTAACTAACCAAGATAAAATGAGCAAAGCACTCCTAAATTTGGCTAACAGCTAAAGACACCCAATTTTTGGAAAGTCAATGGTACCCGTAAGGGTTTAAAATTTCTAACCCCTAGATCCAGATTCTCTAGTTTCAAAAACCATTTTGTAAAATTAGTTTTAATCGTTAGACTAGTGGCTAAGTTATAACCAATCCACCCAATTGGTTATAACTTAACTATTTTTCCTAACTTCAGTCTGGTTGTGACTCCAAAGTTGTTTTCAAAATAAAAAAGAAATGATTTTCTTTAAACCCTAATTGAGGATCGGTATTAAACAGGTAGGGTTTAATATTGATTGGTTTAAAGAAGGCCTAATTTATAAAATAACTGAGAAGGTGAAAAACCAGGCTCAATAAGAGCTTAAAGAAATATTGAAGACTTAGTCGTACCCCTTTGAGCTAACTAACTAATGCGAGATGGGCGAAGTGCTCCTTGAGCTAATTAAGGCCCTAAAGAGAATGAGATGGGTAAGTGCACATTAAGCTAGCTAAGACCCTAAATTGAAACTCGGTAGTGCCTTACTAAGCTAACTAACCTAAGCAGGAGCATCTCTAGTAAACTAGCAACCTTAAATTTGGAATCGATTTGAGACAAACCTACAAATGCTCCTTTGAGTTAACTATCTTATGTGAAAAGGGCAGAGCACTCTTTGAGCAGGCTAAGACCCTTAATTGAAACCTAGTAATGCTCCTTTGAGTTGAGTAAACTAGGTAAATGGGTGAAGTACTCCTTGAGCTAGCTAAGACCCTAAATTGAAACTCATTAGTGCTTTATTAAGCTAACTAACTTAGGTGTGAGCGTCTCTAGTAGACTAACAATCCTAAATTTGGAATTGATTGGTGACAAACCTGGAAGTGCTCCTCTAAGCTTACTATCTAAGGTGAAATGGGCAAAACACTCCTTAAGCTGGTTAAGACCCTTAATTAAAATCTAGTAATGCTCTTTTGAACTAACTAACCTAGGTGAATGGGCAAAGCATTTCTTAAGCTAGCTAAGACCCTAAATTGAAACCCAATAGTGCCTCATTGAGCTAACTAATTTAAGCAAGAGCATCTTTGGTAGACTAGCAACCCTAAATTTAGAATCAATTTGAGAAAAACTTAAAAGTGCTCCTTTAAGTTAACTAACCAAGGTGAACAGGTGAAGCATTCCTTAAGCTAGCTAAAACCTTAAATTGAAACCCGGTAGTACCCCACTGAGTTAACTAACCTAGGCGGGAACATCTCTAGTAGACTAGCAACCTTAAATTTAGAATAAAAAAAGCACTCTATGGGCTCGCTAAAAAGAATCAATGATGCAAGGAAGTGCCCTATGGGCTTGCTCAAGAGAAATTGGTGAAGGGAAGTTCCCTTATAGGCTTGCTAAGAACTGGGTGAAGAGAAGCATCCTATGGGCTTGCTAATAGAAATTGATGATGAAAAGAAGCGGCTTATAGGCTTGCTTGAGAGAAAATTGGTAAAGGAAAGCCCTATGGGCTAAAAAGAATCAAATCAAGAGAACCACCTTATAGGCTTGCTAAGAACTTGGTGAAGAGAATAAGGCTCACTAAAACCATAAAAAAGAATTGACAAAAGAGGGAGTAGCACTTTGAAAGTTAGCTAGAACCTTAAAAAGAGTAAAAGAGTGGGTCAATGCTCTAAGAGCTAGCTAGAATCCTAAAAATGAAAGACAGGACAATGCCCTAAAGCCTGGTTAGAACCTTAAAAAAAATAAAAGAGTGTGTTGGTACTCTAAGAGCTAGCTAGAACTATAAAAAGAATAGAAAAGGAGATAGTGCTCTAAGAGCTAGTCGAAATCTCAAAAATGAAAGATGAGACAATGCCTTAAAGGCTGGCTAGAACCTTGAAAAGAATAGAAGAAGGGATAGTGCTCTAAGAGTTAGCTTGAACCTTAAGAGGAATTGACAAAAGTAAGGGTAGTGTTTTGAAAGATGGCTAGCACCCCAGAAAGAAAGATGGGATGGTGCCCTAAAAGCTAGTGAGATACCTAAAAATGAAAGATAGGACATCACCCTAAAGGCTGGCTAAATCCTTAAAAACGAATTAAAAGAATGGATAGCACTCTCAGAGTTAGCTTGAACCCTAAGAGGAATTGACGAAAGGGAGGGTAGCACATTGAAAGCTGGCTAGTGCCCTAGAAAGAAAGATGGGATGGCACCCTAAAGGCTAATGAAATCCCTAAAAATGGAAGACAAGATAGTGCCCTAAAGGCTGGCTAAATCCCTAAAAATGAATTAAAAGAGGAGATAGCACTCTAAGAGCTGGCTTGATCCTTGATGGTACATCTACTTAGAGATAATTAGAATTCCATTCTCTCTTTATTCCATATTACAGCGTTTACTTGATTTTTTGTCATAGAATCGTAATTCCTTAAGAATCCTTATTACTTGAAACCAAGTAATAGGGATTCTTTAATTTAACCAAGGAATCATGATTTCTTACTGTTACTATTACCACCAACACCACTACTATCGCCACCACCACCATTGCCACTACCACCTCCACCACTACAACCGTAATTACTACTACCGCCACCACTATCACCACCACCAACCACTATAGCTACTGCCACCACTACCAACCACTAAGTCCATCGCCATTGCCGCCACCACCACCACCAACTACCGTAACCACCGCAGCTATCACTACCATTACCACCATCAACCATCAGTACTACCACCACTGCCAATTACCCTCACTTAATACCACTACTTATTACTTTAGAATTAGTTGAGAAAGAAAATGGACCAAGGATAATTTAGTTATTAAAGTTATATTATATGTTTATTCTTAAATTGCTTATAAATCTAGCTAAACAAAGTAATATGTATTACACCCTTATTCCATTTCCTCTCATTCTATTCTATGAAATGAATGAGCTATAAGGGAAGTTGATGAAGGATCAAAGAAGTAAAGTAAGGAAAGCAGCTAATTTGAAAAACCTATTAACTTGGAAAAATATTTACGGGGAAATTATTAAAAAAACTGTTTATGAAAAAGGAAATAGGGATAGGCCCCTAGATTTGAAAAAGAGCTAAAGGATATTAAAAACTACCTTGGGTAAGAAAAATCTAGATTATTATGGTCAATTTAAAAAAGTATGATCACATTAAAAAGAAAACGGATGACGTGAATCAAAAGCTTAGTTACTTAAGTTGACATAGATTTGAAATGGACTAAAAAACTTGTGAAGAGCAGTTATTTTCTCCCCTTTCTTTTCTTTCTTTTTTTTTCCTTGTATTTTTTTTTTTTATTGAATGTTTACCAATGAGTATAAATTCTTATTTAAGGAACAAGTTTATAACCACCCCTCTCCTTGGTAATCATGTGGGGTTTCTCAATGCCCTCAACCTTAGGGCTTTCCCATGGGGCTTTGTGATTTTAAACATTCTTTTCCTAAGGAAAAAGTAACCCAAGATTAATTTAGTCGAAGAGGACTTCTTTGCTAACTCTTAGTCTAGATTTTGCTCTTGACTATAGTCCCAAATTTATAGTCCATTTTGCAAGTGGTACGCCTTGATCAATTTATTAGGTCTTTTTCAGTTGAACATTATGAATTTAGGCTTTTGGTCCACGAATTTCAAAAAGGACTAATGAGAATGCCTATTTTGAAAGAAATATTTTTATTTATCCTAGGTGTATAAGTCAAGAGCCTTAAGGAAAAATTAGAAGTGTGCTTACCTCAGTTTTAAAAACAATTTTTATTAAAGATAAATTATCCTTTAAGATCATAAGAGTTTTATTAAGTAAGGGTGGTATTGTAGGTGAGAAGGCCTTATGTGATTCAGCATACGTAAGGGAGGTTTTAAAGTAGATATAGAGATTTAGGTTTTCGGGCTTTGGAATGTTAGTCAAGACCTTATGTTTTTGGGGCTATTTAGGCTTTGATCCCCAACCTTTTGATTCAATTTGGCTACCCTTACTAGGATGTGATATATCCTTTAGGGCTCTCACCCTACACTTGGGCCTAATTTTTCAACCTCTTTTCTTCTTTTTCTCTTTTCTTTTTTTCTTTTCTATTATTAATTTTTTTCTCTTTTTAATTACTTTGCCCTATTTTCTCTTCTTGTTCTCTCTTTTTTTTTAGCCCCAAGAGTGATTATCTCCATTGCCAAGTTTTTTTTCTTTTTCTTAAGTGATTCAAGGCCCTAAATCCATGGATTTCTAGTGTATAGGCTTGGGTAACGTGTGTATAAGCTTGAGGTGTTTGAAAAGGAATTGGCTCTTCTTCATTGCAATGAAAAATAATTTATTAGAAACAAAAATCATTTTTGAATTAACGTTATTTAAGCAAGCATAAACCAAATTTACCTTTATCCGGTAATCAATGACCTTAACCTCTAAATTGTCCCTTTATAGGGTGATGCTTGACAAGGTTTAAATTTGAAAATTTTTCAAATAAGTCTAATGAGGTTAATGATGCATCTCCGGGGTCGGACATATGAAGAAACACCACAATTAATGAATCGAAAAGGAAAATAGAAAAGAAACTAGCAAAGTCCAAGTAGCTACCAAATGGCTACGACTCACCACTTGATCCTACTCAACCACTAATCTGCCAAATGTGACATACCGATCCAAATTGATGGGTTACTTACCATTACTCTTCTCTAAAAGGAATAGATAAAAGTAGAATGATAATGAGAACACCAAGGTTGCTCAAAGTGAGTAATTTTGTATTAAAAGCTAAATGTCTGCATACAAAGAAAGTGAGGGTTTATATACTTGCCCATTAAGATTATTTTACATGAATGAAAATACAAAATGGGTATTTTACAATTACGTTACATGAATCATACTAAAAGGGGTAAAAAGGACAAATATTATCTAGTACAGAAAAGAAAGAATCATTCTAAAACATTGTGTTAGAAGGCATATGTCACTTGATGGTTATACGTTAAGAAGTGTTAATAGTCAAGGGTCAACCTAATCTGAATCAAGTTGAGAGCCAATCAGTTTGCTTAGGAAGTCAGTTGAATTAGAGTCAAGCATTAGTGGTCGATTGGAGAGCTCGATTCGATTGGCATCTTTTAGGTTAGGACTTCATAGCTAGGCAAGAGCATGTTGGACATACGTAAGGATCTATCAAACAGGTCAGTTGGAGGTCGAGTTAGGATAGGAGTCCCCTTCTTGGTTATGGCTTAGAGCTAGTATTTTCCGTACGAGCTCTTGAAATCCTCTAGCTCGGCTTCTTGTAATCAATCCAGGGGGTTGATTCCTATTATCTACCTAGGGGTTGGAAAGATTTGTCGTTAAATCTAAAGCGGTTTTTATTTGTTCTTCTAGGGCGCTCGTAGGGTCTTCTTCTGTTAGTTGATAGAGAATCAAATTGGACACATTGAAGGTAGAGGAGACACTATAGTCATCAAGCAACTCGATTTGGTAAGTGTTGCGATTGATTTTTTTGAAGACCTTGAATAGACTATAAGCTCAAAGAGATAGTTTGTTTTATCTTAAGTGCGAGAGTTGCTCTTGGTTAAGGTAAATCTATACTAGGTCTCCTAGCTAGAAAGAGATAGTTTAGTGGCCTCGCCTACTAATCTCTTGATATCTCTGATTGAATTTGGTGATCTTCTTTGTTACTGACTGGTGTAGTTCATGTAATTCTTGAGCTTGATTAACTCCGGGTTGACTTTCTTCAATAGTTACTGGGGTACTAATCATATCTAAGGGAATGGTTGAGTTAAGGCCATAGACGACCTTGAATGGGGTCTTCCTTGTAATGTTGTAGACAATTTGATTGTATGAAAACTTCATGACTAGTAGGCACAGAACCCAATCTCTCAAGTACTTCCCTACAACAACTCTAAGTAGATTGCCTAGTGTCTCATTTATTACTTCAGTTTGGCCATCAATCTGAGGGTGGCTACTAGAGCTAAACACTAGTTTAGTCCCAAGTCTCCTCCAAAGAGCCTTCTAGAAATAGCTTAAAAATTTTGTATCCCAATCTAAGACAATAGTTTTTGGTACTCCATGTAGTTGGATAATCTCTTGCAAAAACAAATCAGCAATATATAAAGCATCATTAGTCCAATGGCACAAAATGAAGTGCACCATCTTGCTAAAATGGTCTACTAAAACAAGAATAAAATCATTCCTTCTAGATGTCCAGGGTAACCCTAGGACAAAGTCCATGTTGAGGTCGGCCCATGGTAAGGTAGGCATTAGTAAAGGCATGTATTCTCCATAGGGTTCTCTTTCGCCCATAGCATGTTTACACACTTCACAACAATCGACTACCTTATAGACATCCTTGGCGAGACCTGGCCAGTAAAAATTCTCTTTCAATAAGTTAGTTATCTTGACCTCCCTAAAGTGACTTAAAAGTCTACAACTATGAACTTCCTAAACCAACAGTTTACGTATGGTGCATTTTGGAATATATAGCCTATGGTCCTTCAATAGATAACCATCCTTAAGATAATATCCTCCCACAACTAGTCCTTTACAATACTGTTCAATAACGAAACCGAAGTGAGGGTCATTAGCATACTACTCAATGATGATTGAGAGTCCTAATAGTTTTGTTTGCAAAGTAATCAACAAGGTTTGCCATTGTGATAAAGCGTCAACGACCACATTTGTGCTTCCCTTCTTATGCCCAATGACGTACGAGAAACCTTCCATGAACTTTAACCACTTAGCTTGTCCCTTCGAAAGCTTGTTCTAACTCCTAAGATGCTCTAATGATTCGTGGTCAGTGTAAATAACAAACTCTTGTGGTAGCAAGTAATGTTGCCAAATGGTAAGGGATCAGAAAAGGGATTATAAATCCTTTTTGTGTATAGAATAATTCAGGGTTGAGCTACTCAATTTCTCTCTAAGGTAAGTAACAGGTCGTCACTCTTGTATCAGGATAGCATTAATTCTAACTTATGATGCGTCAAACTCCAATTCGAAGGGCTTTTAAAAATTTGGTAGTGAAAGGACAAGTGCCAAGGTGAGCTTCTCCTTGATCTCCCTGAAGCTTCACTCAACTCAATCGTTCCACTTGAACCCTTCATTCTTCTTTTTCAGCTTGGTTAATGGGGCGACTATTGTGCTGAAGTCCTTAATAAATTGCCTATAGAAAGAAGCTAAGTCATGGAAACTTTGAACTTCAGTAACATGCTTCAACATTGGCCATTCTAGAATATCTTAGATCTTCTCCTAATCTACTAAGATTCCTTCTCCTGACACTACAAACCCTAAGAACATCACCACTTTCTGGCAGAACATGCATTTCTTTACATTTCCATGTAACTTCTCAGCTCACAGAATGCCAAATACTTCGTGAAGATGTTGAATATGGCTATTCAAGTCAACACCATACACCAATATGTCATCGAAGTACACAACCACACATCTTCCAAGAAGAGAGCGCATCACATGGTTCATTAACTTCATGAATGTGTTCGGCGTATTAGTAAGTCTGAATGGTATAACCAACCATTTATAGAGTCCGTACCTAGTCTTAAAGGTAATCTTCCATTCATCACCTAGCCTTATGTAAATTTGGTGATAGCCACTTCGTAGATCTATCTTTGAAAATATCCTTACACCATGAAGCTCATCCAACATGTCATCAAGCTTCAATATCGGGTATCTATACTTAACAATAATTTGGTTGATTGATTGACTATCGATGCACATACGCCATGAACCATCTTTCTTTGAAACTAGTAGAGCTAGTATAACATAAGGGCTCATGCTCTCTTTCACATATCCTCTTTCAATGAGTTCGTCTACCTGTCTTTTCAGTTTGGCAACCTACTTAAAGTTCATCCTATACACAAGTCGATTAACTAAGGTGGTGCCTGGCTGTAGATCAATACAATACTTAATGCCTCAGACTAGTGGGAGTCCTCTAGGTAGATCTTCTGGAAACAAGTTGAAAAACTCATTTAGTAAGCTTCAAATCTCTTTTAGAACATCTTGCAATTCCCTCATCTCCATCAATCTTCTAACCAATAGGACCATAGGTTCATCAGCCTTCTCAATAGATCTGAGCTCTCTTCTCTCTTCTACTCATGATTAAGGTCTTTTTCTTACTAGCTCGGGTGAGCTAGTTATGGGTTTTGTTTACTTATGATGGGGTCAGGGGTTGTAACACAATCTTCCTTCCATCCTTAACAAAGGCATAAGTGCTCTTATATCTGTTGTACGTAACATGTCAGTCAAACAACTAAGGTTATCTAAGCAACAGATGTGAAGCTCTTATGGAGACGACATCGCATACCACTTTGTCCTTATACACATTCCTAACATTGAACAGCATAGCCACTTGTTTAGTTACTTATAAAGCACTCTTATCATGAAGCTAATGTAGCTTGTAAGGTCGAGGGTGCTTTGAGGTCAGAAGACCTAACCTCTGCACAAAGGATTGTACGACTACGTTAGTACAGCTTCCTCCATCTATTATGATCATGCACAACTGGCCTTTGATGGCACACTTGGTATGAAATAGATTTTCCCTCTAATTTTCTTCAGAGTTTAGTAAGGAACTCAGTATTCGTCTCAAGACTAAGGTCATCACCTCTCCCGAGTCAACAAAGATGTAAGTCTCCTCTTCCTCTTCAGCCTTGGGCTTCCTAACATCTTCCTCTTCGAGTTTACTTTCATCAGTTCTATCCACTACATCTCTTTATAGTAGCATAACACGTTGGTACGGACACTCAATAAACATGTGTTCGAAGCCTAAGCACTTGAAGCATTTAACATCGCTAGTTTTTCATTCGAAGGTTTGTCCCTTATCATATGTTCTCAAGGTTGGCCTAGCTTCAGATCGACTCGACTGACCAGCTTAGCCCTACTAGCTAGCCTGATTGTCATCAGGTTTGTCACTCGTGTCTTCCGCTCGATATGGTCTCCTTAGCTCAGCTTAAGTAGGTCAAGGTGGCACTAGGGCTCGAGAGAATGTCGGACCAGGTCGGTTTGAAACATTTTTCCTCTGTTTCTTGACTCTCTACATGATCTTGATCACCTCGTCTAAGGTATAGAATCTCTATACTTCCATGATACTTCAAATCTCATACTTGAGCCTAGGAATGAACCTTGATACTGTATGGGCCTTTGGTTCTTCTACGTCGGCTTTGATCATATGCATATAGAATTCTCTAATATAGTCATCGATAGATTGGCTTCCTTGGCGAAGCTCCTGCAGCTTGGCAAATGTATCTTATAGGTACGTTTCAAGCATAAATCTATCCCTTAACAACCTTTTCATCTCATCATAAGTTCTCATACCTCGTCTTCCATCCCTTACTCGTGTTACATTCAGATTTTTCCACTACATTGTTATATACCCTATAAATTTTAGTGCAACAAGTCAGACCTTGACAGTATCCGTATACCCATTACAGTCAAACACCTTCTCAACCTTCTCTTCCTACTCTAAGTATTCATCAGCATCTCTATTTCCACTAAAGGGCAATATTTGAACCTTGACATTGTCTAACCCTTGAGGGACTTAACGTCCTTGTCCTTGTGTTTGGTAATAATAAACTTCCTCTTCCTCACCAAACCCTTCAGCATCTAGCTCCTCATCATCCTTCCCAATCTCCTCTAACTCTAATCTTCATCTAGTAGCTCCTCTAACTCGAGGAGGTTGAATGAGGAGGTTAAACAATGCGATTGGTTCGATTGTCTTGGCTATAGTATCTCTCAAGGGTGCCATCTTAGGGGTTTTGTTGCTATAAAACTTAGGGTTGTTGCTTGTTAACTTGCATTGCGGTAACTAAACTCTCAATAAGGTTTATGAGCCTATCAAGTTTGTCATCAATGGATCCTAGGGTATTACTACCATTGTGACCAAGACCAGGTTGAGCACTACTGCTCTGGTCACCAATGACACCTTAAATACTCGATTCTAAAATAGTATAATACTTTTTGAACGGATTAACAAATTATTAAAAACTGTAGTACTTAGGGTTACTGAAACAAAATAGAGACAAACTTGCTCTATTTTCATGATGAAAAATAAAGTAAGAACAAAGAATCAATGAAACTAAACTTACAAACACATAAGCATACTGCAATAGTTACGGAAGGAACACAATAGCCACTAACAATAAGGTAAACCCAAACTTCACTACAACTTCACACACTCCCTCGTGGAATCGTACTCTGATACTGGTGAAGCTAGTGCGTCTTTAGGGTCGAACACACGAAGAAACACCACAATGAATAAACTAAAAAGGAAAACAAAAAAGAAACTAGCGAAGTCCGACTAGCTACCGAATGGATATGACTCACCACTCAATCCTACTCAGCCTATAATCTGTCGAATATGATATAGTGATCCAAATTGAACAATTCCTTGCCACTACTCCTTACTAAAGGGAATAAATAAGAGTGAAATGATAACAAGAACGCTAAGGTTACTCAAAGTGAGTAATTCTATATTAAAATATGAGTGTTTGTATACAAGGAAAGTTGGGGTTTATATACTAGCCTACTAAGGTTATTTTACATGTATGAAAAGACAAAAAGGGTATTTTACAATTACGTTATATGAATCATACTAAAAGGGGTAAAAAGGATAAAGAATATCTAATATGGAAAAGAAAGAATCATTTTGGAACGTTGTGTTAGAAGGCACGTATCACTTGATGGCTGTACATCAGGAGTATGATAAAACATAGGTAGAAACAAAAAGTGTTAGTAGTTAGGGGCCGACCAGATTTGGATTAGGTCGAGAGCCAATTAGTCTGGTTAGGAAGTCAGCTGAATTGGAGTCAAGCACTAGTAGTCAATTAGAGAGCTTGGCTCAACTGGCCTTTCTTAGGTTACCTTCTAGGTTAGGACTTTGCAGTTGGATAGGAGCATGTTGGACATATGTAAGGATCTAGTAGACAAGTTGGCTGGAGGTCGGGTTAGGATAAGAGTCCCCATCTTAGCTATGGCTTAGAGCTAGTATTTTCCATGCGAGCCCTTGAAGTCCTCTAGCTTAGCTTCTTGTGATTGGTTTAAGAGGTTGATTCCTATTAGTTAACAAGAGATAATTGTGTTTAAGATCTGAAAATGAATGCCTAACTTCATTTTAATCTATGTATCACATTCAAAGTGTACCTCCTTTTAGGAATGAGTCCAAAGTATCCTCACCATTATGTCACTCAACTCTCAAAGTGTTTCAGGTTAGTTTATAGGATATAGTTTGCCTCTTTTCATTCTAAACCTTTTAAAAGTGAGTTATCAATTTCTTAAGGAGGAATCTATATTTATTTGCCCAAGGTGAAGATTGGCTTTACCATATGCCTTAGTTTCTCAAAACATGCCTTAGTTTTGATTCTTTTGACTTAGTCTAACTTTGAGACTCTAGGTTATGCTTTCACTTTGTTTATGATTAGGGTTAGACTAAGGATTCCAACTTGGCTTAGTTACCTTAGTAGACTGAGGATTATGTTTGGATCAGCTACCTTAATAGGTTGTGGTTTATGTTTAGATTGGTTGCCTTAATGGGTATAGACTCTATAAATTTAACCTTCTAAACATGATGTTGGACTCGAATATCGTAAATATTTCCCTAAGTCATTAAGACCACATAAAATGAAAACTGACTAAAATTTTAAACTTGGAATGTAAAATGAACTTGAAAGACACTATTATACGATTTGGAAACCCTGATCACGCAAGAAAACCCCAATCCCTACATGCACGTACTTTTAAAAATGTAAACCTAAACTTAACAGGAATCGTAAATATCAAATCATAAAAAAAAAAATTAAAACTCTATAAAATTATCTTAGTGCTTGAAAAGCCATAAATCGATAAAATTATCAATAATTTTGTGAAATCATATAAAACTGATAATAAACAAATCAGGGATTATTTTAAGTAAAAATAAATAACAAAACTAAAATAATTAAAGGAATAAATTAATAAATTTACAAAAATTATTTTGCTTGTGTACATAAATAGCCCCATAATATGTATATATATAAATATATTATTAAGCAATTTCCTTCTCTTTTCTTAATCTATCATATGATATATATATATATATATATGTTGCATAATAAAGCGATATTCCTATATAATTAAGCCAATTGAATCTTAAGCTCCTAAGTATAAATCAACTGTTGGTGAAAAATCCTAAAACATACATAATCTCACTCGAATCCTAAGACTTAGGATGATCAAGAACTTACGATCCTAAATAAATAATCAAAAATATAATTTGAATAAATTTTATTCAACTCTAGAAAATTCTAAAATTTCTTAAGAAGCAAATCATAACCTATAAATTAATTTGAGAATCAAGCCCTAAAAAGAACTTCATTTAAGACAATTCCCTTATTTTCACTTATAAGCCATGTTACGTATGGATAAATTGTAAACTCTACTTTTAGCGAATTTGTGATTCAACTAAGAGTACTTCCTAAATTATCTCAAGGATAAACTAAGCCAAGAATTCAAGTTTACATTTAAAAACCGAATTTAATTTTCTAATTTGAAACCCTATTATCAATAAAACTCAAATATGAGAACCATAGACTCTAAACCCAAAACCTTAAAATAATTAACAACTTATAACCCTAAGCGGCTAATTAAGAATTTAATTTGAATAATTTTATTCAAGTCTATAAGTTTTCATAATTTTATAAGAATTAAATCATAACTTACAAATCAATTTAAGAGACAAACTCCAAAAGAATTTCATATAAGGCAATCTCCTTATCTTCTTGCATAAAATTTGTGCACATGAATAAGTAAACCAACCAATCATCCTAAATAAGTTATTAATTGATAAATATAAACCCTACTTTTAGTAGGCCCATGATTCAATTAAAAGTACTGTCTGAATATTCCCAAGGATCAACAAAACTGAGAAAAGTTTACATTTAGAAACGAATTAAATTTTTCTAATTCAAAAACCAATCATTGATAAAATCTAAGCTTGAAGAACTGCGAGCTCTAAAGTTACTTAAAACCCTAAACCCTAAAACAATTAAGGAATTTTAACCCTAAGTACTAAGTAATTAATCAATAATTTAATTTGAATAATTTCATTCAACTTTAGAAAATTTCACAATTTCATAAAAATCAAATCATAAATTACAAAACAATGTAAGATAAAAACCCTAAAACAATTTCCTATAAGGCCATGCCCTTATCTTCATATCTAAGCCTTACATATAAATAAGTAGACAAACCAATTACCTTAGCTGACTTATCAATTGATAACTTATCAAAATCTAGTGATAAGACATTTTCCTTATCACCCCTTCACTTATACTATATATGGACAATTTTTCACAAGATTTGACATGCTTAACTTCATTAAATGAGACAAGACCATTCCATGACCCCAAAGGACACTAAATGGCATATTTGAACAAGGAGGAAAGGGGGGCCATGCTCTTGTCTTTCAACCATCAATCGCTTTCTCTTACACACCACTATTCAATCCTTAATGCTTACATCATCAATAGTTGCAATTGTTAACTTTTGTATAAGCTACAAAACAATCAATTAAAGCTTCTTGCACACACTTTTTCTTCCATTCAAAAATCTACCACTCTCTCCCTCTTTCACTCTCATTTTCACTCCTTTTCTCTCACTTTAAACACAAATCAAAAGAAGAAATTCAACCCCACAAAAATCCTCCATTTGGCTGCTACTTCTAAGTCCCACTCACAGCACTCCCATTTCTTTTTCTTGTGTCATTTTCTTCTAAGATCTAAGGTCTTTTAGAACCATTAGAACCTTCCACAAACCCTACTCCAAAGGATCAAACAACTCGGGTTTCCAAAAGGTTGCAAAAGGAGGAAGCAAAGTTAAGAGCTTAAGTGGAACCTTTGTGCACAACCACCATATTTCACTTTAACGACGAGTAAGTGTTTCTTGTGATTAGTGGGTTAGTGTTTATGATAGGAGACTTTGATTTCTTGGAAATATGAGTATGATTTTAAGTTGTTATAACACCAAAGACCATTCTAAGAAACAAACTCATGAAACCCTTACATGAAGTTGAAACATGAGCATGAAAAGTTGGTGTTTTATAAAGATACTTGTTTAAAACTTTAAATGGAAGATTTTAAGTTTGGAAAATCTTGGAACAAGAACTTGAATGGAAGATGAGCATGCTAGATGTGAGGTTTCAAAAGTCATTTGGATGTTGATTTAATTTCCATTAAGTTAAACATGCTCAAATTTAGACGTAAGTTAAGGAAAAATTCATCATATGAAGTTTTATAAAGAAACCAACTTTGTATGACACGAGCTATGCTATGGAAGTTATAATAAGTATAAGGTCTCCTATTTCTTTGTGGGAAGCATGAGTTAAAGAATCATCTCACGGAATAAAAGTTAAGTTAAGATTTGGATACGAGTAGTTTAAGTATATGATCTAACACCTAAGCTTAAAGAAATGATGAAACAAGTTGAAAAACCAAGTGAGAACCCCTTGGAATCATCATGACCAGATTTGGAACATAACTAAAAGCCACTTAAAAATATGACAAAACCAAGTAAACAAAGTAAGAATATCAACCAAAGCAAGTATAGCAAATATAGTAAGTATACCAAGCCTAGAGCTCTCAAAACAAGCCTAGAACTCTAAGTTAGGCCTTCATTAAAATTCTGACCAGCACTTTAAAATATTAAGAGAGGTTTTTTTGAAGCCTACAAGAAATTCACCTAAGACTCCATAAGCCCAACAAAGTCACTAACTTTAGTTTAAACAAAAAATAAGCCCATTTGACAACTTTAGCCCACTAAAGAGCCCATGAAGTGGTTGTTAGCCTTAGGAGTATAAATCAAAGTTGTAAATCTAATCTCAAGGAGTATTTTAAGCTTAGGATAAAATCTTAAGACCAAGCCCAAAGGATTTGTCAAGTTATCAAAAAGCCCATTTACCAAATAAGGCCCAAAAGCACTCCAAAACATGAGGTCGCTATTGTTCTAGCACATGGACAGATTTGCATACCTCATTTCAAAAATCTAACCTCACCACGTTAAAGTACACTTGAAAAAGATGAAGATTAACTATAAGATCGTAAAAATTGGATTTAAAACGAAAAAGTTATACGCAATTGAACTTTTAAGTGAAAACCGAGAAAAGTTAAGAAAGCTAGTCAAGAGTATAACTTAAGGGAATTTAACTTAGTTTCCTAAGTTTATTTCAATCCCTTATAAATATTATTTTGATGACCAAGGGATACCGTATACGGAGATGACTTACCTCCAAACTACTTTAAATTACTGCACGGCGGAGTGAGTAAATTCCCGATGACTCTTTACTTGATTTTGCTTGTAGAATAGATGCACCTAAACTTATATATATAAATTTGGATGCCTGTAGGATATGGGAAATGCATGTATATGAATTTGTGGATGAATGCAATGACTTGTTAATTATATATAATAATGGGAATTGTTTTCACTATATATATATGCAAATTGTATGGAATGAAATTGTCTAATAACGTTGAAAATTGAGTTAATCACTTATACGATTAAGAAATCAAAATGAATCATGCATTCCCCATATTGCATACGGATAACACTGACTACCGCTTTACACAGAAGATGGGAAGGGACTCACGGGAGGACGTGCCTCCTACAGGATTACGCACTAACTATGACATCATATATATTGAGTCTCTATCCTAAGCTAATGGGCTTACTAGGCGCTGGGAGACACCAACCATCAATGAGGGGCCGAGTCTTATGGCTTCTACTTAGAGCGTGTGTTTATGGATTATGGAGGCTACCACACTGCTGGACATAGGATTTTGAAAATATGATTTATTATTCGGTAATGAAAGTATATATCTGTATATATATACATAGTTTTCTCTTGACTTAATCACAATAGTGCTAATGAATTAAAACCTAAGGTCTAGAACCCAGATTTTGGTTTAGGTTGGTCAATTATCTCCAAACCCCGACTACAGGGGGCGAAATTCTGAGTTGTATGCAGTTCCTAGGTTACTACATGTGTTGTTTGGTATACTGATTGTTCATGCATTTACATGATTGTGCATTTAATAAATTTTTCCATGCGGTATTAATGAGGGTAATTATCTCACTAAGCATAAGCTTACACCCTAACAGTTCTTTTCCTTGCAGGTTGATCGATAGTTGGGACAGGGATAGGAATTGAGTGCAAAGTGCTACCATTAAATCAATATAGTGAAAAGCTTATGTAGTTACTTTAGAATGCTTTGGAAAACGACTAATATTTCAATTAAGTTTAATATCTTTAGTATGTTTAGAATTTTTTTTTTTTTGGAATTGTCTATCTTATTTCACTATTTTGGTAGGAGATACCGATTCTCTATGGTTATGAGGAATTGTGGAAAAATGGATATCTATAATTATTTATATTATATAATGACTCAATGAACTAAAATTGAAGACTCTAGTAAATAACTATTTAGAATCTCGCAATCTCTAACTTGTAAGGCGATTTTTTTATCATGGGTGCATACGTGATATGGAAATTTTAGGTAATACTATTAGGCCCCTTCTAAGGTCGCTACAATGGGCTAAGTGGCTTGTGTTTAGGTAGGTTGCCTGAATGGGCTTAAGGTTGGTGTTTAGATTGAACGAGCTAAGTGCTAGTGTTTGGTTAAATGGGCTAATGGGCTTGTATTAGCTTCCTTAATAGGTTGAAGGACCTTCCGTAGGTTGGAAGTCAATTGTTTAAGTTGGTTACTTGAGTAGGCTAAAGGCTTAAGCATAGGTTAGCTCCTTGAGCCCATAAGGATTTATAGCCGTTAGCAACTTTTCTTTTCTTTTTTATTTTTTTAATTCGTGTTTCTTTTTTATTTTTTTATTTTTTTTTTTTGAGAGAGAGAGAGAGAGAAAGATAAAGTTTTATTTTATAGAAACAAAGAAAATTAATTATAAATAAGGATAGTGATTTTTAAGGTTTTATTTACAAGTTTATGAGATTTTACATTTCATTGAAGGGAAAGGAAAAGTGGTTAGATAAATGCATATTGAAGGACTATTTACAAAGATGGGAATGCTAAAGAAAGAAGAACAATGAACTAAAGAGTACTTTTGTTATTGTGAAAGATCATAATATAGAAACAAAGGTAGAGAACCAAATATTTATATAGGAACATGATATTTATTCTAGGCACTTTAGATATGAACTAAAAAACCTAAATTAAGTCTCCTAGACGACCCTTAAGGTTCTCTATCATTTGATAGGTTTCCTTAATTGTAAGCTTCCAAAATTTAGTTTAGGATAACCGAGCTCAGATTTAGGGCTTTTAGGGTAACTTATCCAATTGAGCCCAAACTTTGCAACTAGAATGAAAAAGTTAGTCGAGATATTACAGTGAAGTTAGATTTTAGTAATAACGATCCGAAATCCCAATTTTGCCCTTAGAAATTGGAGTATTTACTAAAGCCCTAAAATGTTCAAAACTCCTAAAATTGAACTTAGATTACAACGAGAACTTAGAGATAAGCTAATTGAGCTATAAAATGAGATAATGTAGTATAATTTACTATAAAAAAAATACACGTAATTTTTAGTATACCGGGTACAAATAATAATTATACTCGTAAATTAACTTTAAATTGAGTAATTATATAAATATTGTGTTGAATTCATGAAATTAACCTTAGAATGTATCCTAAAAATAAAAGATATGCTAGAAACTTAATTATATGAGTAAAGTTATATATTTCACGTGTTATTTACATAAGGTATAAACTTATATATTAATTAAATAATTAATTCTAACATATAATATCTATATTTAAGTAATTATTTAGTAAAAGAAAAAGAAAAATTAATTAAATAATATTGGAAGGAGGCGTGGCAGGAGGATGGAAAAATATATTGCTCATTCAAAAGTGGAGTTACCATATTTGGACACCTCATGCATAAAAAAAAAATAAAAAAAGAAATTGGAAAAGAAAATATGAATTAATTAAAGAAAAAATTCCTAAACCGACTTTGAAGCACTATAAAAAGCCAAGATCATCAGACAAGATAGTTTTAGCAATTTGGAATCAGAGAAAATCAGAAAGAAAAATTAGAAAAAAATCGTAGAAAAAAAAAACAAATTTAGAAAAAAACAGAAAAATTAGTGAAAGTGTGGAAACCTAACCTAGAGTAGATCTGCTGTGAAACCCAGCCAACCCCACACGGTCCACCCACCGCGCCAGCCGTCCGACAACCGCCCAGCCGCCGCCGGCCACCGGAGCACCCAAGAACACCAAGGTCAAATTTCTGCCCTGTTTTTCAATAATTTCTAAAAAATAGTAAATCCGCCCAGAAAATTATGAAAAAAATTACACTTAGGTTATTTTAGACATGCTTTCATGTGATATTTTTATTTTTGAAAAATTCGTAATATTTAATATACTTCATTAAGAAATCTGTAATTCATCCGAATATATATTAGTGAAATAAATATACTATATGATGTTGTTTCTAGCTGAAAATTTTTGTGTAGGATGAGTATAATATATGAGTAATTTCTACATAGCCCAAATTTTTATTTGAATGATTTTAATATTTATTGAATTTTTAGGCTTGAAATTGGTCCGAAAATAGGCTGAAATTATGAATTTAATAGGAAATTATGAAATTAATTGATGAAATGGACATGTACTGATCTATAATAAATAATAATGGTATTGAGTCAGATTAGAATTAATTGGATGCTAAAAGAATTATAATTGGATAATTTGTCAAATTTAGGGGTAAAATCGTCAATACGAAAATATAGGCAATAGGTTGAAAACTTGAAACCGAGTGATAATTGAATTCCCTATATTTTTAGAAGTCCATAGAAATTTTCGGGGAATTATTAGGTGATCCGAACTATTTACTACGAATTTATTAAGTAAAATAGCTTAAATTACAAGTCGGGATGTATTTGTAATATTAATAGACTAAAATGAGTAAAATAGATAAATAAAACCTATATATAGGATCGCTGGTCGAATTGGGTTAAATAGAGATTTTATTACAATTATTAATATTTTCTGATCGGGATGTACTTTAGGTGTATTAAAATTGAATAATACTTATATTATTACAATATAAGGACAAATTGGATAAAATATAATTTAAAACTGTAAATTATGCATAATACGGTC
>JAMXBB010000010.1:44663460-44699025 GCA_024138015.1 Lumnitzera littorea
ATGTTCCGGTACCAACGTTCTCAGGTTAGTGTGCTGCTGTGTGGGAAAGTGAGGGACGAGGAATTTAACTGAACCTGAGCTTTTGCTTTGTCTTTAAGTTTTGAAGAAAACTAAATGGGAATTCCCTGGGAGCCCACTAGTTTTCTAACTTATTGTATATAAATCGTATAACCTGTGGTTTTTAAAAGACTCTGATTGTAATCCTTACCCTTGGACGTGAAATGTTGTATAATTACTGTTGTAGTACTAAACTACAGATTGTATAGAACAAGTATTTTGTTAAAGCTCTACCACAGGTTTGGATATTAACAGATGTCAGAATAGACGTTTCAAGCTGGTTGAGTTGTGCACCTTGTGTAAACTGCGTCTACGATAGCAGCTGTGAGGTCAGCTTCTATCTTAGATTAGTTTACACGGCGGGACTGTTATGACTCTTCTTGTTCGGGGTGTGACATTAATGACCTGTCCTAAAAGCCCTTAAGGCCCGATTGTGAGCTTTAGAATACTTGAGCTTTTCCATTAGGTAGGTGTAGACACCTCATTTTTTCCCATTTTGTTAATTAAGCCAAGTTAATAAATATGCAAAAAAATAGAAAAATAAATAATAAAATAAAAAAAAATAATAAAAAAAGGAAAATTAAAAGAAAAAATGAAAAAAATAATAAAAAGGAAAATCAAGTCAAGTCGTATTGTGTTGAATTGAATTGACTTGGATTACCGGATTAGGTGATGATACCGGCTTAATTAATTTTGGGCTAGACCAATATAGAATAAAAATTCATCTAATATAGGGGCTCAAACTAGATTAGGGAATTATTGGGCTAAATTGTAGTGAATCAAATTGGGCCTTGAAAAATAAAAAAAGCCCAAAATAAATTAGGGTTTTTAGAAGTTAGAGTAAATCCTTGACAAATTCTAATTGTATCTTCCATATTTTTGATGCAAAAGATTTGATTTTAAGTTTATAAATAGCACGTCGACGGGGATGTTGAGATGGTTTTTATTTTCCATAAGCTACACACTCTCCAAAGCATGGCCACCTTTAACCACTAACACTACTGCTGAAACACCACAAAATACCACTACTATCACACCCTATAACCGTAGCCTCACATCCCACAATACCTAAAAGTGACTACCACGACCCCCCTATCCAATCTACCCTTGATGCAATCCCCCGAACACCAAACAACACTAAACCGACAGCTCCTGCCCTCACAACAGCAACAAGCCTTATCCTTCGCCATCTCAATTCGCGACATTACACATGATCCACAATCAAATCCTAGCTACCACGTCTCCCATCCTCATATACATCAGGTTAGATTTACAAACACTACAGTAGCTAAACGTTAATGCTCCTAATTGTCGAACAGCGTAACAACGGAAATACCCATGTGACCTCAATTCTAATCAAACATCCCTAATCGATTAATTGCACTTAGATACTCGATAGCGCTACACACACATTGTATACAAACATATGATACAAACTCTAACTAGCACGCTGTACACAAACACAAACATACAACTACAGCAAACGATGCACCAACCATCATGCCTGTAATCATTGGAAATGAAAGCCAACACGCCCTAATGGCCAAATTAGGGTTTTCTTACTCAAAAATCCTAATTTTATTTTTTTACCTGTTAAACCGGTTAGTGACTCCAATTTCTAAATTTTTTTAAAAGTATTTCCTTAATTTAATGTCAAGTAATTTATATTAAGTGGATTGGGCTTGATATATGTTAAATTAAGGAAATCGAAGTAGGGCTCGACAGAATTAACGACTCTACTGGGGAATGTCGGTGGGCTAGCCATGTGAAAATTAAAAAAAAAATTGATGGGCTTTTTTGAAATTATTTCATTTCTTTTTGTATTATAATTATACTAATTGTCTTTTAGTAATGTAGGCCTAAAAAAAGCCTGGCCCAATAGGCCTTTTAAGGAATTAAGAGGGGAATTTTTTTTATTTTCAATAATCATTTGTGTGTTTAGATGTAGTCGGACTTAGGCCACCTTAGGAACCTAGGACAGGCTACCATTGTGTAACCCTTAGGTCACTGGGGTCTTTACCCTTACTTAGCGGTGATAAGCGAGCCCACTCAAACTTCGATGTAGCTCACTAGGATTCTCTTTGGAAAGCCTTAAAGCTACAAAGCTTGGGATCCATAGACCCTACCTTCTTGCATCATCCATTTCGATGAAGGGATAGTTATTCTTAAATTATGGGAAAAGCCTGATCAATCCGCGGTTAAACCAATCCTAATCTTTAAGAAAGAAAAAAAAACTAGTAACCCTTGTGTATGAGTATTTGCAAACTTTAATTAAAAAAAAGATTCTGTTTCAAACTTACTTATATATAAGATTATTTCCCTAGCCATGGATTCCTTGTATTTCCTATAATTTATTAATCAACCACCCCTACTACATTGCATTTGTGTGTAACATATTGCATTTTTATATATTAGATCACGTTTGTTTCTCTGTGAATATTTTATTTCATTGTATTATTCGTATTTTATTTCTTTTCAGTAAAAGGTTGCACAATTTTTAAGAAAATTTTTGAAAAAGATATGAAATTATTGACATCATATCCAACTTTATTCTAAATTCAGTGGCCTTGCTATAAATAATCATTACATTTTATCTTGTTTATATATATATATTTTTTTTTTGTAATATAGATATGGAGAGTCAGGGTAGTGTCAATCTAGAACCCGTCTATGAAGTCTAGTTAGATAAGTACTCCTTCCTCGAGGTTGTCTTGAGAGATTGGTTGAACCAACTTTTGCCTGCTAAGTAAGACCACATTTACAAGAAGATTAAGCTAGTCCTATCCCTTATGCAGTTATAGCTCTATTGGCCTCTAATTCAAGCCCTTACCTATTACAAGGATCTAGAATCTACAACTTTCAACTTCATCCTACACATATTGACACCCACTATAGAAGAGTACTCTGATTCAACTACTAGCAGAACTCGTAAAGCTATAAGAACGAAGAGAAGTAAAAAAGATAGTCAACGTAGGAAATTTGAGAGGTAACGTCAGAGAATACCAAGCCACCAAGCAGTTCATTTATGATTAGTTAAAGAAGACTGGAAAGATACGGTATGAAGCTCCGGATGTATTTAGACACGAGCTAGAACCAGCACATCTTTCACTAATTAAGTAAGCTTATCGAGACACCATACGGGTCAGAGTTGAAGCCTAATTCCAAGAAAGCAAGAAAATCATCGAGGAATTGAAGTTGGAAAATGAGAGATTGGTAGAAGAAAATCAATTCTTGAGGAGCAATACCCAAGAAAGGGACATTATAGTATGAAGACTTATGAGGGAACTTGATGAAGCTCGTCTTAGCCAGATTAGTCGACTCCTGTAGATACAAGATTTAAGCTGTTAAGAAAATTAGTTAGGAGTTCTTTTCTTTTCTTTTCTTTTAGTCCATTGTATAATTTGGATCTTATGATTAATAAATTTGTAGCTTTAGTAAATAAAATTTTTATTAATTGCACAGTCTTTTACTCATTTATTTATTTATTTTAGTTACATTTTAAAAAGAAAAAAAATGTAAAAAATAAAAGAGGGCAAACAACAAAAAACAAATAAAAAAGAAAAATAAAGAGAAAAACAAAAACAATAAAAAAATCATTAATTCACCAAAAAGTCTAAAACTAAGGTTTTCATGTAGGATTTTAAAGATAGCATCTAAGCAAGTAAACTCAGCTAGAAGCTTGATATTCACTTGTTCTGAGGCTAGAATGTCAACTCAAGGTACTGGAAACATTAATCAAACCGAGCCCAACCTGAGAGTAGCAACCTTGGAAGAAAACATGAACAAGATGGCCAAATAGATTTAGGCTCTCACTCGGGTTATTGGGATTCTTAACTACGGACAAGGATATCAAGTCCACCTAAATCAAAATGTAGAAGTGATCCTTCCCCCTGAATTGGAAGATGAAGAATCGGTTCTTAATGCTAAGGTATGGAGGAAGGAGATTGAGGAGAAACATTGGGAGATGGAAAGAATGTTTATGTAGAAGTTAACCTAGAAGATGAAAACCCTAGAAATGGTTAACGGGTTTGAACAGATGGGAATGATCAACTTACCCACATATGAAGACAATGACTTTCTTAAAAGATTTAAAGTGCCCAAATTCAAGAAATACGATGGGACTGGTTGCCCAAAGCTCTATACTACGTTGTACATCAAGAAAATGGGGAAATATACGAAGTATGACAAGGTGAAGGTCCAAACTTTTCAAGATAGTTTGATTAGTCTTGCCTTAACCTGGTATGCCCAATTGGATTTGAATGAGATCGATACTTGGGATAAGTTAGCACGAGCTTTCTATAACTAATATAAGTTCAACATCAAAGTGGCTTCATCCATATAGGATTTGAATAATCTATAAAAGAAGGCTAATGAAAAATTTAAAGAATATGCTCAAAGATGGAGGGGCATGGTAGCTAGGGTGACTTTACCCTTAACCGAGAAGGACTTGACTTTCGCTTTCATCAACACTCTTAGAAGCCTATATTACCAACATCTACTTGGATACCCTACCTCTAACTTTGTAGAAATTGTGGCCTTAAGGTACCGAATTGAGGAAGCTATTGCTACCGGAAGGCTTCCTAATCCTGAAGCAACTGAGAAAAGGGCACCCTCGATGAGATTTTCCAATAAAGCCAAAGAAGCCATCGTAAGCATTGTCAATAATAGCAATCTTATCAGGCTTGCCACCCCGGTAGCCATGATGGGAGGATCTAATCCCTCGCCAAATTCGAATAAAAAAAATTGCCCATAAAGAAGACAATTTACTCATATTTCCATTCCTTTAAGCCAAGTTCTTGTACGACTAAGGAAGGAGAATCTTATAACATTTGAAATACCAAGGGAAGGACAGACCAAGAGATTATAACTTGGAGCTTCGTTGTGATTATCATTTTGGCCAATTAGGGCATTCTATGGACCATTGTTAGAAACTTAAACATAAGATCCAAGATCTTATTAATGCTAAATTAGTTCAATTAGATTTCATTCAGACTCCCACTCCCAATGTAGGTAACAACCCTCTACCGAATCATGGAAATTCAATCAATATGATCATTACTGAAATTTCTGAATCGGAGATTGATCTAGATAGTCTCCCTATCACTATTGAGGAGATAGCTTAGAATCTGAGGCAAGACGAGTACTTGCAGAATATGAAAGGATAGAGCTTGGACTACACCGGCAATATATCAATTGCTAAAAGATAGGAAGATAAAGAAAGCTAATATTATGGCTATGACAATTCAAAAACCGCGAAAGAGAAGTACTTAAAAGGAGCTTAGTAAACAACATGAAGCCAGAGATCTGATGGTTGATACCTTAAGAAAACTGTCAAGGAAGTTTAAGTATTTAGTGGATTATGTTGGTTCATTCACCATATACGCTGATGCCCCACCTAGTAGATAGGGTCCAGAATTTGAGGAAGAAGATAGACTTATTGTAAAAGCTAAGAAGGTGACTGAGATGGTTGGAATGATCGGAGATGGGCCTAAGTTGTTAGTTTTTAAGTATAATATGGAGACTAAGAAGGTTGAGGAATTGGGAAAGCCTAGAAGATTGCTTTCAATGTCCCAATAGCCCTAAAAAATTACAAAGCAGTACCTCTGGATTACTAGGTGGTGAATCAGATAACTAGGGCCTCATTACCCATGGTTAACGGGCTTATGTGCTTGAGATGAGTTTATAATCAGAACGAGGAAGCCAAAAGGAAGACTGTTACAGAAGAGGCTTCACGAAAGATCTTTGAAGATATGGATGATAAAGATCAGAATGTTGTCAAGAAAATAATGAAGGCCAGTGAGTATATGATAATGGATCAATTAGCCAAAGTACTAGCCCAAATCTCCCTAATGGGCTTGCTGTTGGCATCAGATACTCATCGAGATGCATTAATCAAAATTCTGAAGGATGTCAAAGTACCTAGAGGGATTTCTATTGAAAAATTGGGGATGGTGGTAAACTCGATATTTGCAATAGATCAGATTTCATTCTCGCCAGATGAGCTAGGTAAAGAAGGAAACTAGCATACGAAACCCCTCTTCATAATGGTTAAGTGTGCAAGGAAAGTGCTTACTTCTAATAGATAATGGGTCATCACTAAAAGCATGTCCTTTGGCAACATTAAATTTACTCGAAGTCGATGCAACTAAGATAAAGCCTAGCTCAATTTTAGTAAGAGCTTTTAATGGATCAAAAAGGGAGATAATAGGAGAAATTAGGTTGCAAGTCAAGATTGGCTTACAGGTATTTACTATTCCCTTTCAAGTTCTGGATATATCGTAAACTTTCAACTTTTTGTTAGGAAAACATTGGATTCATTCAGCAGGGGCAATTTCATCCAGTCTATTAAGAAACAACTATTCCTTATGTCAGGGATCAAGAATTGGAAGAGCCAGGGTTGTAGATTTTCAATGAAGTTAATCTAATTGAAGAAGTAAGATAGGGGGCACAAGGTCATTTAAAACAGCCTAAGCAGTAAATTAGAATGTTTGGGCTTAGGTATGAGCCCATTGAAGAGGAGATTCAAGAAATGAAGACTAAAACTAAAAGCAAGAGAGGAGATCAGTTGTACTATGCTCACATGGACTTTCTAGACATATGCCAAACGTTCCCAGTACCAGTTGGTGTTCAAGAACCCGAAGTAGCTAGTCTATCCAAGGCTATGACTCAGCAATGTAACATTAATCCAAACAAGAAGGAAGATATTAGCGTACCAGTTTCCTTGTATAGTTGGTTTCCCATTCCTGTTAATAGGTCTCTTTAGAAACGCAAAATTAAATTAACTAAGAACATTCAATTTCAATAATTAGTCTGATTAGTTAGACTTTTCCTTTCACACAATTTGAATTTATTCATTAAATAAAATTCATTCCTTTCTTTCAATCAATTCTTCTTTATTATTTATTCTTTATCTTTTTTTTTTCTTTTATTCTTCAAATCTGATAAAAATAATGAACATAATGGATATGTTGTGCATGTAAATGATGAAAGTACCAATAACACCTTCAGCCCTACTAGGTTAGATGTTAGAGATGATATTGAGACTCCAAATGAAATTCAAGAGAGTTGGTATCAACATGAATGGAGTAGAGTTATTATTGATGAACCGATGGATGAGATTAATCTAAGGATAGAGGAACGTCTATGAAACTTGAAAATTGATGGTAATTTAATGGATAATCAAAAACAGGAGTTGTCCTGATTGCTATCAGAATACTTGGATATATTCCCTTGGTCTTATGAAGATATGCCCAATTTAGATTCATCTATTGTGGTTCATAAATTGCCCATTAGGGAAGAAATTAAACCAAAAAGAAAAAAACTTAGACAATTTAGGCCGGACATACTTCTCAAAATAAAAGAAGAAGTGAAGAAGTTATTAGAAGTCTGGCTCATAGAAGTGTCAGATTACCTCGAATAGGTGGCTAATGTGGTGCTAGTATTGAAGGAAAAGAGGGAAATTAGGGTTTGTGTAGATTTCCGAAATTTAAACTAAGAAACACCAAAGGATAACTTTCCTTTGCCACATATTGACGTATTAGTGGATAATATAGTCGGGAACCATCTTTTCTCATTTATGGATGGTTTCTCGGGGTATAATCAAATTAAAATGGTAGAAGAAGATAAAATCAAAATAACTTTTGCTACCACTTAGGGAACATTTTCTTATCGTATGATGCCTTTAGGGTTAAAGAACGCTGGGGCAACTTATCAGCGTATTATGGTAGCTATGTTTCATGACATGATGCATCATGAAATTGAGGTTTACATAGATGATATGATCACCAATTCTAAGGAGGATGAAAATCATGTGAATATTTTACGAAAGTTATTTGAGCAATTGAGGAAGTTTCAATTGAAGCTGAATCTAGAGAAGTGCACCTTTGGGGTGACTTCAGGCAAATTATTGGGTTTTGTAGTTAGTAGAAAAGGAATTGAAGTAAATCCAGATAAAGTTAAGCCAATCATGAACATGTCAGCACCTAAGATTGCAAAAGAAGTTTAGGGACTATTGGGAAGGTTGAATTACATTGCTTGATTTGTATCGTAGTTAACTGATAGATGCAAGCCGTTATTTAAACTTTTGAAGAAAAATATAACCATCTAATGGGATGAAGAGTGTGATCAAGCATTTATTGAAATCAAAGAGTATCTCATGAATCCTCCCATGCTTGTTACTCCTACACTAGGATAGCCATTGATCCTTTACTTAATGATTCTTCCTGAGTCGATGGGATGCATGCTAGGGCAAAAAGATGAAACGAGAAGAAAAGAGCATCCTATATACCATTTGAGCAAGAAATTCACAAAAGGCAAGCAAAAATACTCAAAAGTGGAAAGAATGTGTTATGCCTTAGTATGGGTGATGCATAAGATCAAGCAGTACACTCTCTATTATTCAATAGAGTTATTGACAAAACATGACCCTTTGAGGTATTTAGCAGAAAAGTCATTGTTGATTGGGAGAATATCGAAGTGGTAGATGCTACTCTCTAAATTTGATATCAAGTAAGTAAGTCAAAGTTCAATCAAAAGGTAGGCATTGGTTGATCAATTAGCAAAATACCTATTAGAAGATGAGGATGATGGTTCAGAAGCGCAATTTCTCGATGAAAATGTGATGATGGCAAATGAATTGAGAGGTGAAAAATTGAGGTGGAAAATGTATTTTGATGGAGCAGCCAATGTGTTTGAACGAGGGATAGGAGCGGTATTAGTATCACCAGAAGGTAACCATTTCCCTGTAGTAGTGAGATTAACGTTTCCATAAACGAACAACATAGCAGAACATGAAGCTTGCATTTTGGGGCTCAAAATGGCATTAGATATGGGGATACAAGAGCTTAAAGTATATGGAGATTTTTCTCTTATAATTCTCCAGATCTTAGGAGAATATAAGACAAAAGATGAAAAATTGATACCTTATTGTGAACATTTAGGAAAGCTAATTGAAAAATTCTAAGAGATTTCATTCACTTACATTCTAAAGATCCAAAATCAATTTGCTGATGCATTGGCTACATTAACGTCAATGGTGAAAGTCACGAACAGGATAGAAATTCAACCCTTGAAGATTAAAGTGGATGAAAAACCGGCATTTTACCTTTTAGCTGAAGAGAAAGAATCAAAGAAGCCTTGGTATCATGATATTAAAAGGTTACTTCAAATGGGGGAATTTCCTAAAGATGCTAATAGAAAAGATAGAAAAACTTTAAAAAGGTTGGCTACTCATTTCCTATTAAGTGGAGCCACATTATACAAGAGGTCACCAAATACAACACTACTAAGGTGTATAGATGAAGAAGAAGCCGGGAAATTAATGAAAGAAGTGGATGAAGGAGTTTGTAGCCCTTATATGAATGGGTATATGTTAGCTAGAAAGATCATGAGAATGGGGTATTTTTAGATGACGATAGAATCAAATTGTATCAAACACGTGAGGTACTATCACCTATGCCAAGCGTACGCTAACAAAATCAACGCTCCTCCTCAAGAATTGCATGTGTTATTAGCTCCTTAGCATTTCTCAATGTGTAAAATTGACATGATCAGTCTAATTTCGCCAACAGCTTCACATGAACACAGATTCATTTTATTCGCGATCGACTATTTTACCATATGGGTAAAAGCAGCGTCATATGTTACGGTGACCAAAGGAATAGTGGTTAGATTCTTGAAAAGAGATATTATTGCAAGATACGATGCATTCAAGTCTATTATTATAGACAACGGGATGAATTTAAATAGCAACTTAATGGATGACGTGTGCAACCAATTCAAGATTAATCACGAAAGGTCAACTCCATATCGACCTTAAATGAATGGAGCAATTGAAGCTGCAAATAAGAACATCAAAAGAATCATTGAGAAGATGGTGATCACTTGTAAAGATTAGCATGAGATGCTATCTTTTGCTCTCATGGCCTACAGAACTTTAGTCAGAACCTCTACTGGTGCGACACCGTATTCATTGATGTATGGAATTGAAGTAGTACTACCAGTAAAAGTAAAAATACCTTCGTTCCAAGTATTGGAAAAACTCAACTCGATGAAGTAGAGTGGGTGAAGAAGTGAATGAAACATTTGAACCACCTAGATGAAAGGAGTCTTGCAACAATATGTTATGGTAAGTGTTACTAACAGCAGATGATCTAAGCTTTTAACAAGAAAGTACACCCGAGGCACTTTAAAGAAGGAAACCTAGTGCTAAAGAAAATATTGCCAAACACAAAAGACCCTAGGGGCAAGTTTGCTTCGAATTATGAAGGCCTTTATGTGGTGAAAAGGGTATTATCAGGAGGTGCATTAGTGTTGATAGAGATGGATAGCCCAGAATTAAAGGGGCTAATGAATTCAGATGCAATCAAGTTATATTATCCATGAAAACTGAGTTCGATAAAGATTTCAATTTTTCTTGAATTGTTTGTGGTTAATCTTTTATCTTTTACAAGCAAAGTTGATATCCATTAATGTTTTTGAATTTGGATGGTCATCGACCAACAAACACTTCACCAATCAATCCTCATATACTATGTTCCTTAGCTTCATACACTTAAACACCAAACACTTACCAATAAATCTGAATCACCAAATGAATTGAAATTGAATGTTCTTAATAATTTAATCTTGTTTCTTTTGAAAAGAGATTTATCGTTCAAAAGTCATGAAGAGTGGAAATTGAGACTTAGTATTGAGAAAAGCAAATTCAAGGCATGAGCATGGTACAGTTACGAGACTTAAAAGTTTGGAAGGTTTTATTGAAGAAAAAAAAACAAAGAAAAAAGGGGAGAAAGAAGAAGTAAGCACAATGCTTTGGTGAAATTTTGTTGATTGAATGAGTGAATATCGAAAGTCAATGTGAGCATGTCAATTGATTGCTATCCGAGAAATTTTCTATTCCTAGGTAAAATGACCTTAAAAGTCCTTGGAAGTAATATTCAAGAGAAGTAAAACAAATTTTTTTTTTAAATATTGAAGAGATCTATCCTCTTCAAATTAACCAAAATGAGTCTTGAAGAGATCTGTCCTCTTCAGATTAAACCAAAAATAATCTCAAAGAGATTTATCCTCTTCATCCTCTTCAAATAAACCAAAACGAATCTAGAAGAGATCTATCATCTTCGAATGAACCAAAACGAATCTCAAAGAGATCTATCCTTTTCGGATCAACCAAAACGAATCTTGAAGAGATCTATACGAATCTCGAAGAGAACTATCCTCTTTAGTTTATTCATATAATCAAAAGAAATCTCAAAGAGATCTATCCCCTTCAAATTGTTCAATAAGTTAAAAAAAATGAAATATAAAAGAAACCTATCCTCTTCAGATTGTTTAACAAAATTTTTCAAGAATCTTAAAGAGATTTATCCTCTTCAGATTATTCACCTAAACTGAAACCAGTCTTTTTTTTTTTTTAAATCTTGAAGAGATTTATCCTCTTTAGATTAGTTATTAAAACCAAAGCAGAACTAATCTAGAAGAGATCTTTCCTCTTCGAATCATCCATAGACTGAAACAACGTTTTTCAAAGAATCTCGAAGAGATCTATCCTCTTCGAATCATCCACCAAACAAAACAAAGCAAGAAATCTTGAAGAGATCTATCCTCTTCGGATCACTAAGGTAAAATTAGTTTTTTAAATCTTAAAGAGATCTATCCTCTTCAAATTGTTCACCAAATTAAAAGAGATCTTGAAGAGATCTATCCTCTTCGGATTATTCACCAAGTCAAAACAAATCTTGAAGACATCTATTCTCTTTAGACTATTCACCAAGTCAAAAAGAAATCTCAAAGTGATATATCCTCTTCGGATTATTCACCAAGTCAAAACGAATCTCTAAGGAATCTATCCTCTTCGGGTTAACCAAAATGAAGTTTGAATAGATCTATCCTCTTCGGATTAACCAAAATGAATCTCGAAGAGATCTACCTTCTTCGGATTATTCATCAAGTCAAAAAGAAATCTCGAAGTGATCTATCCTCTTCAAATAAGTAGAACAAAACCAAAATCTTAAAGAGATCTACTCTAATCAAATCACTTAATCAAAACGAATCTCAAAGAGATCTATCCTCTTCAGACCACTAAATAAAACAAGAATCTTGAAGAGATCTATCCTCTTCAGATCATTCATAAACCAAAACAAAGCTTTTTTAGAATCTTGAAAAGATCTATCCTCTTCAGATTATGTACCAAAGAAAGTTTTTTTTTTTTTGAAATCTTGAAAAGATCTATCCTCTTCGAATTATCTACCAAAGAAAGTTTTCTTGAAATCTCGAAAAATCTATCATCTTCAGATTATCCACCAAAACAAGTCAATTTGACCCTTAGTGGTCCTCGTTAAATTCAAAGTAAGATCTAGTAAAGATGAGTATCTCTTTTGTCTTTATAGCGAAATTCTAATCGAACTTCACTACAAAAGGAGGGAGCTATAGATACCTCATTTTTCCAAATTTTGTTAATTGAGACAAGTTAATAAATAAACAAAAAAATAGAAAAATAAAATAAAAATAATAATACAAAAATAAAAAAATAAATAATAAATAATAAAAAAACGAAAATTAAAAGAAAAAAAATGAAAAATGAAAAAAATAATAAAAAGGAAAATCAAGTCAAATCGTAGCAAGTTAAGTCATAAGTTGAGTCGTGTTGTGTTGAATTGAATTGAGTTGAACTGTCAGATTAGGTAACGATACAGGCTTAATTAATTTTAAGCTAGACCAATATAGAATAAAAATTCATCTAATTTAGGAGCTCCAATTAGATTAGGGAATTATTAGGCTAAATTGTAGTAGATCGGATCAGGCCTTGAAAAAAAAAAAAAAGCCTAAAATAAATTAGGGTTTCTAGAAGTTAGAGTAAATCCTTGACAAATTATAATCATATCTTTTGTATCTTTGATAGAAAAGATTTGATTTTGAGTTTATAAATAGCACATCAACGGAGAAGTTGAGATGGTTTTTATTTTCCATAAGCCATGCACTCTCCAAAGCATAGCCAGCTACAACCACCAACACCATGCTGAACTACCATAAAACACTACCGCTGTCACACCCTACAATCATAGCCTCATGTCCCACAACACTTAAAAGCAATTACCACAACCCCCCTATCTAATTTGCCCCTAACGCAATCCAAACTCGATTGCTTAAACCACTTCTCTACGTTGATTCCCTCGAATGCCAAACAATACTTGACCGACAGCTCCTGCCCTCACCAATGGCAACAAGTGTTGTCCCTCGACATCTCAATTCGCAACAGCATACATGATCCACAATCGAATCCTTGCTACTATGTCTCCCATCCTCACATACATCAAGCTAAATCTACACACACCGCAGCAGCCAAACGTCCCTACTCCTGATTGACGAACAGTATAACAATGCAAACAACCATGCGACCTCAATTCTAAACAGATGTCCCTCATCAATTAATTGCACTTGGATATACGATAGCACTGTATACACACTATACACAAATGCATGATACAAATTCCAACTCACATGCTGTACAAAAACATAAACATACGACTACAACAAACGATACACCAACTATTACGCCCGTGATAAGTGGAAACTGAAGCCAACAAGCCCTTAATCACACTCGTCATAAGTGGAAACAAAAGCCAACATGCCTTTCATCATGCTTGTGATGAGTGGAAACAAAAACCAATATGCTCATGATCACATCTGTGATTAGTAGAAACAAAAACCAACATTCCTTCGATCACGCCCATGATAAGTGTAAACAGTAATCAACACACTCTCGTTCATGCCTATGACCATTCGAAAACAGTGTTCGATATGCGACTCGACATGTAGGTAAAATTTCTTATTTTCTTATTTTTATTTTATTAGTTAATTTATTTATTTTTACTAACTTATTTATTTATTATTTTTAGTGTAGGTTTTTATTCTTTCCATATTGCATGTTTTTTTTTAAATAATCTCAATTTTTAATAAATTTAGCTCAATTACATTTTTAATAAGATCGTGTTTTTTTAGAAAATAAACATATCTAGATCTTATCTTATCATTAAGATTTAGGAAAAATACTTTTTGACACATAGTGGTTTTAAAAAAATAAAAATCTCAAATTGATTATTTTCCAAAAAGATTTAGTAAATTAGGGTTTTTTTTTATTTAATTGAGAAAAATTAGATATCTTAGGTTTTTTTCCTAAAATAATAAATTAATAAAAAACATAAACCTTACTCGGTTTTCGAAATAAAAATAACCTATCCACTAAAAATTTTATAAAGAAAAAACTATAGCTGGTTTAATCCCAAGTAGCGGGTATATAGGCACATTTGAGACAATTGTCTAAAAATAAAAATAAAACTTTTTCCCTTTTTCTTAAAAAATTTGTAATAAAAAATCATTTTTAGTTACATTTTGTGAATTTAGTTATATTTTTAATATTTTTAGAAAAATTACAAAAATCAAGCCCATTAGTATATTTTTCTTTAATTTTCATATGGTAACTTAGTCTTAATAAGTTAGCCCTCGAACCCGGTTTTCTAGTTAAACTTTCTAGAAATTAATTTTTTAGAATATCCGTAAACTAGTGATCAAATGAGGGTTTTCTCACCCGAAAACCCTAATTTTATTTTTTTACTAGTTAAACTAGTTGGCGACTCCAATTTTTTAAAAAGTATTTCCTTAATTTAATATCAAGTAATTTATATTAAGTAAGCTGAGCTTAATATATGTTAAATTAAGGAAATCAAAATAAAACTCGACAATAGGCAATCTCATCCTCGAGTAGTTGCTTATGAATCTTAGAGATGTCTTATAGCGTATCACTACCCTAATTATTTACTTAGTTATCTGCCATTCTAAGTCTACACATTTTATGGACAAGAATTAGTCATCAATGTAACAAAAGAAAGAATGTTGATATATGCAAATGTTAGGATCATTTGGGTTAATATATTACTTCCTTAAGTTGCAACCCTACTGTTATTTTCAAAAACTTGATTACATTATAACTTGTGAACAATTACTAGGGTTGCAATTCCTAAGAGTAGTATGTTAACTTAAGCTTAAAGGGGAGTATATACAATTTAGGGTAAGTTCTAAAAGGTCCTTAAGTTTTGTGACCTTGCTCATTTTTAGAAAACACTTTCATTAGTCATATTGAGCTTAAGTGGGGTAGCCTAATCAACCCCGAGCGGTAACTACACCACAATACCCAGAGCCTACACAATGGCCCCCCATTCTAGGATCTTAATACGATGACAGTTTAGCCGCATCTACCCTACATCTTTGATGCAACAAATGACCCTCCATGTCCCAATGCATGTTATGTGTAAAAAAAAAATGGTATTCAAAGTATACACATGAAGTTAATAACAAAAAAACAAGTAAATATGTAAACAAATAAATAACATGGGTATTTTGAAAGGCAATATTAATTTCAAAAAGCTTTAAGTAGCTAGCCTTCTTAATGTCCCCAATGGAGTCGTCAAGATGTCGAGTCTAGTTTTTCTCAGATTTTTTTAAAAATTAGTCTTCTTTAAGCCGATTAATATTAAACCTTTCCTATTTAATACTAACCCTTGACTAAGATTTAAAGAAAACTAGTTCTTTCAACTTTCAAAATATTTTGGAGTCGCTACCCAACTGGAATTAAGAAAAAGAGTTAAGTTATAACTAATTGGATGGATTGGTTATCACTTAGCTATTAGTCTTTCAATAAAATCAATTTTTAAATGATTTTTAAAACTAGAAATCTAAATCTAAGAGCTATCCTATTAAACCCTAAAGTGGTAACACTTTTAACTTTATGAATTTAATTTTTCTTTTCCAATACCCTTGCAGTAATGTTTATTTACAAGTGAAATCTAAAATTATAACTATTTACAAAAAATAAGAATTTAAAGAATTCATCTACTAAAGGGGGAAAATAAATTTTTTTCATATTTTAAATCACCCCATCATACGAGTGCCTACATACCTGCTATTTGGGATTAAAGTTTCGTAGTTCATTCACGAAAACTTTAGCGAGTGAGTTGATTTTAATTTTTGAAAAAAAGATCAACTTTATGTTTTTAGTTGATTTGTTGCTAATTAAGGAAATTTTCTAGGAGTTCCAATTAGGGTTTTATTTTTCGAAATTCAAAAGCACCATAGTTTGAAAAATGGTTGATTTATTTATTTTTTATTTTTATGGAAAATTGTTTTTCGTAGTGATAAAATAACTTTATTATTTTTTTTATTATTTATTTATTTACTCATTAATCTTATTTTTATTATTTTTTTGGTTAAATGTGAAAATAGATAAAAAATAAAACTAAGTATTTCTTCCTTTTTTCTTCTTTTCTTTTTTTTTTCTTTCCTCCTTTTTTTTCCTTCTTTTTTCTCTTTCCCTTTTCTCTTTTTCTTTTGTTTTCTCTTTTTTTTTTTTTTTTACAATTACAACCTACAAGTACAAATAATAATGATATAAAAAAAAATATAAAACAATATAGTTGAATAAGGATCAAACGAAAGAAGAAATGCGAGTTGAACTAAGGCCTCCAAATCAAGTCACTTTAGGATTGGTTGGGTCAAGTCGTTGGGTCATGCGCAATAACTACTCACAAACACCTTAGGGTAGATTTAAGTACCAAAATGATGGGGAAAAGGGGTTTTGGTGAGCATTTTATTGACTTTATGAGGGGTAAGTAGAGCGCTATGGGGTTTGAAGATAGTTGAGGTAGTGGTTGGAACTTGGACCAAGGGTAGCAGTAGTCATAGGGCCCAACAGTGAGGGTGGGTCATGCTCGAAAAGTGATCGGGTGAGAGTGTCACGTGTATAGAGTTGATAGAGGTTGGTTGTTGTAAGCGGATAAGTGCTGCAGTAGCTTGTGTGACTTATTGCTACTACCGATGGTCGTTGCTTAGGGTACAAGTATTTTGTGGTGCATGGTGGAGTTGGTGGCTATTTCAAACAATGGGTCATGTGTGATGGAGCACTACGGTGACGAGGATGCCAGTGTGTTTATGTGAATGGTAAGGATATGCAGTAGCCTTGAGTGGTGTTGCTAGTATGTTTATAGGTATTCGGGATAGAGCTCGTCTGTATGGTATGTGTCATGAGGATGGACAAGGATATGGCAGAATCACATGCGGTGTTATTGTTGTATGTTAAATTGTATGCATGGAAGGGGATGGGTCTACTGCTCTGTTCGAGAGAGAGAGAGAGGTGGTCTAGGATTTCTAAAATGAGTAGGGGTGATTGAGAGTGAGAGTCGAATAATGCATGTATTGTGCAGATTCGGGATGGATAGTGAGTGGTTGAGAGAGAGATCAAGCCATATATGTATGGGCGTATGCTATTCAAGAGAGATGAGATAAGGGGTGGTTTGGAGTCATATAAGGCTGATCAGGAGATGTTGTTATGGGGGCAAGGATGGATGTTGTATGTGTGTGGCTCGATGAGAGAAAGAGAAGGGTTAGGGATGGATTGATGTTAGGTTTTATTGTGGCTCAACGATAGAGAGAGAGAGGGGGTGCTTCAATTGCTGTCTTCAGTGAGAAGAAAAGGATACGGGTCTAGTTTTTTAGTAAGAAAGCGAGTGAAAGAAAAGGAAAAAGGATAAGAGGAAGGGAAAATTTGTTGTCAAGGCCAATCACGAAGTGCCACATGTTACAACCAAATATGTAGCCCAATGATCTCTTGACATGTCATAATGCAGTGTATCTGTGTTTATTTGAGAAAAAAAAAACAGTAAAAGGCATTTTTGTACCTTTGGTGAGATTCGAACCTAAAACCTCAAGCTAACCCCTATGTTAACATTCAAGTGCTTATCCATTAGACCATTGACCTATGCCTTGTCCATATTGCACACATAGATTAGGTCAATCTGGGCAAGACTCAAATATAATCCTAGGCCCGATGATTGTCTCTTTATTTTTTATCTAAATTAAAAAAATCTATTCTATTATACCATCTAAAATGATTATTTATCTATATTTCCTAAACTTTATATTTTTTTCTATTTTTTGTGACTTTTCATTTTTTTTTTGTAATTTTCTATATTTTTGTATTTTTCTAAATTTCTTTTATTTTTTTTCTTTTCCTAAATTAGGACTCTTTATCTTATCTTAAAAATTTTGAAAAATAAAAGAGGGGAAAAAATGGGGTATATACAAAAAATAAATAAATAAGACTTAGAAATAATCATTAGGTCATGAACCTTTTTGTAAATATTATGGATAATTTTAAATTGTCAATTCACTACCTTGTAGATTGTGATAGATTTTCTTATCCATAAAAACATATTTCTTTTCTCCCTTCTTTAGATTCATAAATCTCAAAAAATTGTTTATCCATGTAAAGTCTTTTTTGTATTCTTAAGAATTTATAAGAGCTTCTACCCTCTCCTTTCTGACTTTTAAGCAATCACATTACTATTGTCTTCTTATAAAATAATCATTTTCCATTCCTGTCAATGATTAGAAGTCATTTGTAAATATCAAGTACCCTATAAAATTTTTTCTTCTATAGAATACTTTTTTTTTTTTCATATTATAGATATCATAGATTATAATTGTAGGCAACCTTTTAAATACCTACAGTTCATAAATGTTCTTTAGGTTCCCTTACCCTTAGAAATGTTTTTCACATTAAGTTAGAAATTCTCACCTTTTCTTACAATTTGTAAAATCACTCATCCTTGTATTCCATTGCCTAGTTTCCTTTTAACCCTTTTTCTCTCAAAATGAAGGTTTTCAAAGGAAAAAAGAAAAAAGAAAGTAAAAGCAAAATTTGCAAAATAGATAATAGGGATGAATTCTTACCAAGGCTTCTCGAAAGTAATCAAGTTAGCTACCATGGCTAATAATGATAGCCACAACAACCTTGATGATACCTACCCTACTAAGTTATAGATTCACTCATTAGAGCGAACTTTTGGAAAAAATGGTTGAACAAGTCAACTTCCTTATCAATAGCATTATCTTACTCAAAAGCACAATACCATCAAATGAAAAGCAGTTAGAAGCCCGACATGGGAACTCTGTTGAAATGCCACTTCTTAAATCAAAAGAGGAGATCAATCCAACATTTGAGCCTTTCCAAATCAAATCTAGGCAAAGTTAAGAAATTCTTAGAGTTAGAAAGAAAGTTAACTTAATAGATCACTAAGAAAATGAAAGCACTTGAAAGTTATGATGGTTTTGAGTAGGCTAAAATCACTTATTTCTCTTCATATGATGCTTAGACCTATCTTAAAAAATTTAAGATACTAGATTTTGAGAAGTACAACAAAGTCAAATGCCCTAAGCTACATACCAAATTATATGTTCACAAGATGGGCAAGTATGTTCAATATGATCAACACGTAGTGTAAACTTTCTAAGATAGCCTAATAGGTCCTAGGTTAACCTGGTATCCCTAACTTGATTTCAACCACATAAATACTTAGGAGAAGTTGGCTAAGGCATTCTAAGAGTAATACAAATTCAACATTGAGATAGCTCCTTCAATTTAGGACCTATGCACAAAGAGTAAGAAGAAATATGAGTCCTTTAAAGAATATGACCAAAGATTGAGGGGCATAACAGCTAAAATCATTCCTCCTCTCCTTAAGAAAGAATTAATATCCATCTTCATCAACTCATTAGAGGAACCATATTATGGGCATTTATTAGGTAACACAACAACTAGTTTCATTGATATTGTACTTATTGGAAGTTGAATTGAAGAAGCCATAAGAATAAGGAAGCTCCCTAAAAAGAGACCAACCTTACCGCATTTTGAGGAAAATGTGAATAATATAACATCAAAGCCCATACCATACATGAAGGGTCCAAAGATAACTAAAAGGAAGTTCACTCAAATCCCTATCTAATTATCTTAAGTCTTTGAACAACTAAGAAAGGAGGGCTTACTACAACAACAAGTCCCAATGCTAAGATACAAGTTAAGAAAGTACGAACCAAATGCACAATGTGAATACCACATGGGTTAGTAGGGCTATTCTATTGGCAATTGTTGGGAGTTGAAAAACAAAGTTCAAGACTTGATAGATGGATGGGCAATCCAATTGGACTCCATTAAAAGATAGGAGAAAATTCCATAATGACCTTTACAGAGTTTGTAAAAGACAAGTGATTCAAATCAAGTACTTTGTTTATGTTTCTCCTATTTTAGGATATCTCATTAGTTAAGAGGTTTAGAATGAAAAGAGGAAAGCTAAATCTTAAACACCAACCCTAAGATACTTTGAGAGTTAGATGGCATCATTGTGAGGCTATTGGATTCGTTCCTTAATAGAGGTCCATCTTGAATTTGATACATAAATCAAAATAAAGTTAGGAATTTACTTTAAATATATCAAGCACAAGATCCTTTGTCAAACCCATTAAGCCTTTTGAATGGAGTTTTTTCAAAATCAAACCTTATTAAGAATGGGGAAAATAGGAGGTTAAGGGCATTAATCAAGAGAAATGGTTAAAACTGATGTGTGCTTACTTTAATTACATCAATTCAACAGTCATTATCACCTCTCATAACTTATCTACTTTAAGATGAAGAAGTGCATAAACACTAACCACATACACTTTGAGCCATGTGCTAAAAAGAAGGGTTGATCACCTTTGTTTAGGTCAAAAAAGAAAAAAATAAATAAGTAGAAAGAAGAAAAAGAAGAAGAAGAAGGAAAAGAAAAGGATGTAAGAAATAGAATGAGAAATTTAGAAAAGGAAAAATAAAAGTTTAGCTAAGAAAGAGGTTAAGAAATTTACATAGATAAGGTGATGAAGTCCAAAACATAAAGCCTTAAAATCTAAAGGGATCAAACATATGTAACTCAAAAAGCCTATTCTTGAAGCAAGGACCCTCAAACACAATCAAGATGGTTAAATAAGAAAAAGATGAGACAAATACCAGAGTTTCCCCCTAAAATGATAATCCCTAAAGAAATTGTAGCTGATACATGACTTCTAGCCTACCTACAATTTTACCCCTTCTAAAGGCCCATTTGATTAAAAAAAATAACTTATCCTTTCTAAAAGTATATTTACAATTGAGCAAGCACAATTTTAGTTTCTCTTATAAGATTCTTTACTTATAAACCTAGGTGAAAGAGCAATTCATTGATAAAAAGCTATTTCATTAATATCCATTTTAAAACCAAGGACTAAAAGCCTTTATTACATTACAATCTAAAAAAGACTCAACAGATTAGTTAGAAGTATATCACTTACAAGATAGACCATAATTTTTGGGATCAAAGTCTAGAGAAAGAAATTTAACCCGAGAGTGTGAGGAAATCCTCTTTGATTAAACCTATCTTTAATGAGATATCTTTTCTCAAATAAGAAGAAATTTGAAGAAATTATGACAAGAAAAGTCATTTGCCCCTAAAGAAATGCAAAGACCCTTAAGACAGAAATAGCTTCTCAAATAAAGATTGCCTAAAAGATCAATCTATAATGCTATTGGGAATGTTACTACTTGCTTTTGACTTTCTTCGAACCTATGAAGAATTTAATCCTATTAGTATATCTCAAAAAGAGAAGGAAAGAGAGAAGCAATTTGCCAAAAAAAAAAAAAGAAAAAGAGAAGAAAAAAAGAAGGATTTTTCACAAGTTTTTGTATCCTATCTTTCCAAAACTCATGACAATCTTAAATGGCCAAGTCTTAAGAATCACCATTGCACCTAAAAAGTCATCTTCTCTTAAGTCAACCTTAGCGATTAGTCTTTTTCAAATGTGTTCATTGATAAAGGCATATTTTTCTTGTTTTAAAGTATAAATTAAGATAAAATTATTATTGATTATATAGAAATCATACTTAATTACTTTCATTTGGACATTTCAAGAATTAGAGAATTCAAGAGTGGAATTATGGATGATTTAGAGGAATTTCACACAAATAAACGAAGTCCAAATCAACATGCGCAAGTTGGAATTGAAGGCAGCCGACCTATAATGAACACCAGCAACCTTTAATGGCTACACTACTAACATTGATGGCTATACTACTGGCCTACAAGCAGGCCTTGCACTTACACTGCCGGCCTTCATGAAAAAAAGAGAGTCACGCAAGTCAACCCTAATTTTTCTTATAAATAGCTTATGTTTCACCGTTTAGAAGTCTTTTAGGTTTTTTTTAGAGACTAGAGAACACACTTTCCTTAGACTTAGAGATTTGTAGAATAATCTTTAGTTAATTCTTGAAGAATTCTTCAGGAGAATTGCTTGGATCATTGAGAAGAATTTGCTTTTGCTATGGAGACCAAGTTGAACTTGCAATTAAAGATTATCTTTTCCAATATAAAATTTGTGACATCTACTTCAATTATTCTTATGCAATTCTGTGAATTACTTATTCTTTTAATTGTGAATTTCTTTGCAATTTCAATTAGTATTTGTGTTTTCGTTTCCAAAACCATGGTTGGTTAAATTTATTTGTGGGAACTGATGAAACCCTAGATAGCTAAGATGATGATTATGTTCATGTTATAAGATTAAGAGATATATAGATGATTCATGATTGCAATTTCTATGATTTCGATTATAATTGTTAGAAATCTTAATGATACGGGAGTTGATATGGGGTTTGTTAGAAATTTTTAATTGATTTGATTAATCAATGTGGAAGCAAAGTTAATTGAATTAATTAGAAATTATCTAGAAATTAATGTGATGTTCAGCGATTGATTATTTACTAAGACATTAGAGATAACTGATTTAGGACATTAAACAATCATAGTATCAGGAGATATATGATTGTAATTTAGAGTCTACTGTTAATTAGAAAATGCGGGAGTTGATTAATGAATTAGGAGTTTAAATCCTTAGGTTCTAAGGTATAATAATTTCACTTGAATAATCATATAGCTATTAATCTATACAACAAAATAACAATTTGATTGGCATAATCTAGGATGGGTTCTGTTTTCCCACAATTCTCAATTGATTGCTTAATTTTAGATTTTTTATAGTTATTTTCTTTTCAATAGTTTTAGAGTAATTATTAGATTAATTAATTTAACTTTGATTACCTCAATATTAATAAGAACTAGCATAGGATTAGTAATTTTTTAGTCATTGAGGGATCGACAACCTTACTTTCTCTATATTACTTGATTTTAACTTAGTATACTTGTTGGAGTATTCACGATTTATTTATATATATATATATTTTAAGCGAATCAAGTTTTTGGCACCATTGCTAGGAACTGGAAATATTAAACCTTTTAGTTCTATTGGTAATTTAGGCATAGTTGACGATGTGTGTTATCTTTGTTCTCTTTGCATGAGTTTTATGCGCAGGAGTAGAAGTACTAAAATTGTACCACTAGATTCAGAAATAGAGCGCACTTTACATCAGTTAAGATGAGAGAACAGAAGAAGAATAGAAGAGATGGCAGGTAACGAGGGTAATAATCAGATACAAGGAGTTCCGCAAGCACTACAAGATTATATAGTACCTACGGTGATGGGTTCCGCTATAAGGAGGCCCACTACTCTGGCTAACAACTTTGAGTTGAAACCATCCCTTATTCAGATTGTTCAAACTAATAAGTTTGGAGGATATCTTAATGAAAGTCCTGATGAGCATATTGCAAGATTCGTTCAATACTGCAATACAGTGAAGATGAACAATTTGATAGATGAAGTTATCAAATTATAGCTCTTTCCCTTTTCACTAAGCGATAAAGCTAGAGCTTAGTTTTATTCACTACCACAAGAATCTATCAACACTCAGGCAAATCTTTCATTAAAGTTCTTAAGGAGATTTTTCCCACTAGTTAGGACTACAAAATTAAGGAATGACAACACTAACTTTACCAAGTTTAGTGGTGAGTCACTTTATAAAGCATGGGAGAGATTCAAGGAGGCGATCAAAAAATGCCCACATCATGGCTTGCCAGACAATCTATTGACTGAGATCTTCTATCTCAGTCTAGACCAGACATTAAGGTCCCTAGTTGATGTTGTAGCTAGAGGTACTCTAATGTGTAAGACATATAATGAAGCAAGCGCACTAATGGAAGAGATGGCCTCTTGTGCACATAATTGGAAAAACGAGAGAAGCAAGCTAGGAGTGGCAATAGCCAATTATAATAGTATTATATCTCAATTAATAGCTTAGATTGCAGCTCTTACTACTTAGGTAAGTAAACTCACGAAAACACAGTTTTTTAATACTAACCTTATTGTTTTTTGTGAGTTATGTTCAGGACTACATTCAACTCTTGAGTGCTTAACTGGGAATTACTTAGCTCCAACCAGTAGAGAATAAGTGAATTTTGTCAACAATTTTCAATGTAGTAATCAAGGACCATATTCGAATACATATAATCCTGGGTGGCATAATCATCCAAAATTTTCATAGAGAAATGAGAACAATGCATTCCAACCACTACCTAGATTCTAAAAGCAAGGGCTTGCTTAGAATGCTCTACCTCAGCAAAATCAATCTAGAATGGAAGAACTCATGTTGAGCTATATGCAAAAGATTGACACCTTGCTACAGAATCAATAGGCCACTATTCAAAACCTAGAGAGTTAGATTAGTTAGATTTGTCAACAGTTGAGTAATAGACCATTAGGGTCTTTACCTAGCAATACCGAAGAGAATCCTAGAGATGTCAATGTTATTATGCTGAGGAGTAAAAAAGCACTAGAAACAGTTAACAGACGAGTTGAAGAAATGGTAGAGATTCTAAAGGAAGAAAAAGGGAAGGAGGTAGAAGAGGAACTAACAAAGAAGTCATTAGAAGTTAAACCTTATGTTCCTCTAGTCCCCTTTTCAAGAAAATTGAAGCAACAATAGCTAGACACTCAATTTGCCAAATTCCTAGATGTCTTTAAGAAGCTGCAAATCAATAATCCTTTTGTAGAAGCACTTCAGCAAATGCCTTCATATGCCAAATTCATGAAGGAGTTGCTCACCAGGAAAAGAAAGATTAATGGGAATGAGCCGGTAATGCTTATCGGGGAGTGCTCCATGATCTTCTAGAAAAATGTATCTACTCTGCCTAGAAAACAAAGAGATCAAGGGAGTTTTAACGTTCCTTGCACTATAGGAAATTTTCACTTTGATAAGGTTCTTATTGATTTAGGTGCAAGTATAAATTTAATGCCCTTATCTATTTTCAGGAAGTTGGGACTTAGAGATTGCAAGGAGACTCATGTCACTTTATAACTTGCTAACAGGAGTATCAAATACCCAAGGGGTATTGTTGAGAATGTCCTGGTGAAGGTAGATAAATTTATCTTCCCAGTTGACTTTATAATCCTAGAGATGGAGGAAGATAAAGAGGTACTGATGATCCTTGGCAGACTGTTTCTTGCAATAGGTAAGGCATTGATAGACGTAGAACAAGGTAAGCTGACTTTAAGAGTTATGGGCAATCAGGTAACGTTTAATGTTTATGAAGCCATAAAGCATTTTGATGATTGCAAATCTTGTTATGCTATTGACATTTTTTATGAGATTACCTGTGAGTCTATAGAAAACAAAGCAAGATTGGATACCATGGAATCAATTCTTTGGGATTTAGATGATTGGAGCGATGACGGCGAGCCTGAAGAAGAAGGTAGGGAACAGGTGTCAAAAATCAAAGCTCGATACTATGAAGAACTAGGCACTAGTGAGTAGAAGCCAGTCCCATCATTGATACAATCCCTGGTGCTTGAACATAAACATTTACCTAGTCATTTAAAATATGCTTATTTGAGAACAAATGATACTTTACCAATAATTATCTCATCCTCTTTGACAGGTGACCAAGAGAAACAACTTCCAGGAGTTTCTGAGAGAGCATCAAGAAGCCATTAGGTGGACCATTGTAAATATAAAGGGGATTAGTCCCTTAATTTTTACTCACATGATATTGTTTGAGGCTAAGTGCCAACCTATAGTACAACCACAGAGACGACTCAACCCAACTCTCAAGGAAGTAGTGAAGAAAGAGGTACTTACATTGCTAGATGTAAGTATTATCTACCCTATCTCAGATAGTAAGTGGGTTAATCCCATTCAAGTAGTTCCAAAAAAAGGTGGTATGACTATAGTTAAAAATGAGGATAATGAGCTAATCCTTACTTGCACTGTGACTAAGTGGAGAGTTTGCATAGATTATAGAAAACCGAATGATGCCACTTATAAAGACCACTTCCCACTCCCTTTCATAAATCAAATGTTATAACAACTTTCAGGGCATGATTATTAATGTTTCTTAGATGGTTATTCTGGTTACAATCAAATTCATGTTGCACTTGAGGACCAAGAGAAAACCACCTTTACATGTCCTTATGGCACTTTTGCCTTTAGGAGAAGGCCCTTTAGTCTTTGTAATGCACCCATGGCTTTTCAAAGATGCATGATGTCTATATTTTCTAACATATTAGAAGATTTTATTGAAATATTTATGGATGACTTCTCTATCTTTGGGAAGTCATTTGATTCATTTAGGTTATGTGCAAAAAAAGGTGTAAACAGACTAATTTACTTCTGAATTGGCAAAATACCATTTCATGGTAAGAGAAGGAATAGTCTTAGGTCACAAGGTGTCAAAAAAGAGGATTGAAGTTGACAGAGCTAAAGTGGAGATAATAGAGAAGCTACAACTACCCATTCAATCAAGGGAATCAAGAGCTTCCTAGGGCATGTTGGCTTCTATATAAGATTTATCAAAGACTTCTCTAAAATCTCTAGACCTCTTTGTAATTTACTTGAAAAAGATTCTACCTTTGTTTTTTATGACAATTTTTTGCAAGCATTTAATCTATTAAAGGAGAAGCTTACTTCGACACCAGTGATCGTTGTACTAAATTGGGAGCTTCCTTTCAAGATGATGTGTGATGCTAGTGACTATGCTATAGGAGTTGTACTTAGGTAGAAGAGAGGTAAGTTATTTCATGTCATAAACTATGTAAGTAGAACTTTGAATGAGGCATGGAGAAACTATGCCACGATAGAGAAAGAACTTTTAATTGTTATATTCGCTTATGACAAGTTTAGGCCTTATCTCATAAATACTAAGATCATAGTATATGCAGACCATGCTGCTTTAAAATATTTGTTTGCTAAAGCTAATGCTAAACCTAGGTTAATTCGTTGAATCTTATTACGACAAGAATTTAACCTTGAAATTAAAGATAAAAAAGGAACTAAAAATGTAATTGCTGATTATTTATCTCGATTACAATTGAAGTGTTTAGAGGCACCCATTAATGAAAAGTTCCCTGATGAACAATTGTATGCAATAGAGATCCGAGGATTACCTTGGTATGCTAATATAGTCAATTACCTGGTTAGTAAAGTCATACCATACGATTTCTCATTTCAAAAGAAAAAGAAGTTTTTACATAATGTGAAATTCTATTTTTGAGATAAATCGTATCTTTTTAAAAGTTGTGCTGACCAAGTAATTAGACGTTCTGTGCCTGAAACAGAATAGCTTAGCATAATTCAACACTGTCATTCTAAAGAAGTAGGGGGCTACTTTAGTGTGAAGAGAACTGTAGCTAAAAATTTTATCATGTAGATTTTACTAGCCTAATTTGTTTACTGATTGCAAAAATTATGTTATATCTTGTGCTTAGTGCCAAAGGACCAGGAATATTTCTAGGAGACATGAATTACCACAAAAGAGTATTTTGGTAATTGAGCTTTTTGATGCATGAGGAATAGACTTCATAGGTCCTTTCTCTTTATCTTTTTCAAACAAATATATACTTCTAGCAGTAGATTATGTGTCAAAATGGGTAGAAGCAATAGCTCTACAAACTAACGATGCCAGAGTGGTAATTAAATTTTTGAAAAAGAACATTTTTTCTAAGTTTAAGGTACCTAGGGCTATTATATGTGATGGAGGGTCACATTTTTGCAATCGGCAATTTCAAAAATTGTTAACAAAATATGGAGTCACTCATAAACTTGCTAGCCCATATCATCTATAAACTTATGGACAAGCTGAGGTGTCCAATAGGGAAATAAAGTGTATCCTAGAGAAGCCCATCAATGCATCTAGGAAAGAGTAGACTCTAAAACTCAATGATGCATTGTAGGTTTATAGGATAACTTTTAAAACCCCTATAGGAATGTCCTTATACAAAATCATTTATGATAAATCATATCATCTACCTATAGAGCTCAAACATAAGGCCTAGTAGGCAGGCCATGAAATACCTTCATTTTGATTTACCTGCTGTAGGTGAAAAGCGATTGTCCAATTGAACCAGCTAGACGAGATTAAAGAAGAAGCTTATGAAAACGCTGGGATCTACAAGGAGAGAGCCAAGCAATGGCATGATAGGAATATTCAACAACGAAAGTTTGTGCCTGGTTAGAAAGTGTTACTATACAACTCTCGACTAAAATTATTCCTAGGTAAGTTAAAATAGAAAGTGTTACTATACAACTCTCAACTAAAATTATTCCTAGGTAAGTTAAAATTTCAATGGTCTAGACCATTTGAAATAGCTAATGTTTTCCTTTACGGTACAATTGAGTTAAAGGTAAGAGAAAATCGCACTTTCAAGGTAAGTGGTCATCTTCTCAAAAACTATTTTAAAGGAGAAAACATGGACAATGACACCATTATGGTGGTGAGCAATAACCCACATTAAGATCGAAAAAGTCAGGCTAGCGACTATAAACTAAGCACTTCATGGGAGGCAACCCATATCTAACCAAACTAGTTTTTTTTTTATTTACTTAATTATTTTTTTATTTATTATAGAAAAAAAAAATTTAGGTTAGCCTTTGATACTAAGGCTACCAACCTAAAGAAAAAAAAAAGCATGAAATTTGAATTCAAGACCGGTACTCAAGGTCGCTAGCTTATCAACAAGCTTGGGCATATATGTTGGTAATGTACAATGCCGGCATACAGTGCTTTTAAAAGCACGTCCGTTAGATTTCTCTCTCTCCTTACTCATTTTTTTTCTTTCAAATTCTCTCTCTAGATCTCTTTTCCTCTCCATTACTCTAACTCTCTCATACACTTAATCCATCAATCCATCTCACATTCACTTACTATTTTACTTTTCCATACCCATTCTAATTTTTTTAGTTTTGATTTGTGATTTGCATTCATCATGCCATTGAAGAAGATGAAACCAAAAAAGAAAAAGAAGACGGTAACCACTTCGTCTTCTAGAAGTTCAAGTAGCGATCTACTCTTATATTAATATGCTAAGAAAAGAAGGAGGAAGCTACAATGGATGACATTTATGAATTGATAATATCTTGATTGGACTATTTTACAAGAGTATGGAATCGATGATAGAATCCAGCAGATGGTTCCTAATAAAACATGATTTCAATTATTTGAGGTAAAAGAACCTACTTATAGAAATATAGCCATTGATTTTTTATCCACTTTGCAGCTAAAGAGAAGTAGGCATATGTCTACTTTCACATTTTAGGTTTATAGAGAAATTCATGTGATTGAATTGAGTCAAATTGGCTATTTTTTAGGTTTATATGAGGAAGAGAAATTCAATTTACCTAACTTTTAGCCTAGTGATATGTTTGCCAAGAGATTTTGGTTCCAGTTGATTCATCCTAGGAGGGATGATTTTGTACCTTCAAAGTCACTCGCCACAACTTTCTTAGCAGTAGAACACAGGTTGCTCCACCATATCCTTCCTCATACTCTCAACTATAAGAAGACTAACCATAGCAAGGTAACTAGCTTTGACATGTTTTATCTATACAGTACGATTTTTAGATATCAAATAGATCTGAGAATAGAGATAGCAAATTTTATCTATAGACAGATAGATGATACTAGGACACAGGTTATCTTTTGTGGTGGGTATATTACAGCATTATTGAAAGGTATAGGGCTTTTTCAAGAGCCGAAAGGGGACGATGGCAGTTATGAACAATTGACTGCTGAAATTAGAGAAGTTAAATTGAAATTAGGAAAGAAAGGAAGAAGAATAAGAGGTTCCAGACTACTATGTTTAATATATTGAAATATGCTATCTCATGTTTTCAGCCAGCAGCTGCAAAGCAGTTCCATTACGAAACTTCCAATACAAAGAGTAGTAGCATCGACAAAGACAATTAGATATTTGCATGCTTTTCTAATTTTTTTATTTTTTTTAATTTTCATTTTTCTTTCTTTTCTTTTTCTTTTATTTTGTTGTTTGGTTATTTTTGTTTAGTGCCCATCTTTTTTAGTAACTCAGGATCATTAGCTCTATTATGTACTCTTTAGTGCACTTTTATATTATCTTTGCTATTTCATGTTTCTTTGCATTTGATGAGATAAGTCAAATTTGAATTCTATGATAGCAATGATCTTATGCTTGGAATTTTCATTGTTGCTGAAAATTTGAATCTAGGGAAGTACTAGTTTTTCATTTCTTATTGCTACCAATTTTCATTTCCTCTTGAATATTAAATAGAAGATAGTGTAGATGCTGTCTATCCTATAGTGGGGGAGGACGGATTTATAGGAAATGAAAATATTAATTTTGACACTGGTTTTTTGTTTACAAATAATTATACTTTCATATCAGCTTAAACTTTATTTGTTCTTAAGTAATTGGTGATGCTTAGGCCAAATTTTTTCTAAATTTAGAATTTCTTGTTTAGAATCTAGAGATTTTATAAAGAAAAGAAATTTGTTGATAGCATCTGATTGTGATTTGAATAATTGACTCACTAAGGTGCCCTATTTACTAATGTTGAGATTTTTGCACTCGGTTAAAATTAATTAGTCAATTCTTTAGAAACCTAATTCACCTAGTTTTTAGCCTTAAAATTTAAAGTTTAAAAGTTACTCGAGTACTTAAGTGAAAAGTAAATAGGTTCACTTCTATGCAAAGATAATTAGTATATGGTCTTTTTAGTTATTCTAATAGCAATTTAACACTTAGTGAAAGATGTAAGTAAAGCTTTGAACTTAGTGATTCCTATAAAAGAAGTTCGAAAAATTTTAGTGAGCATTCAAAAAATGATGAAATGAGAGCCTTTACTCCAATAACTCAAGAAATTTAGTTAATAGTATCCTAACTTGAATACTAGAGTGAGGAAGAGTTTGTAGGGATCCCTTTAAAACCTAGTCACTTAGGTAATGAGCCTAAGATGTACTGACTCAATGCACTCACTATAATGAGAAGGGTAGAAATGTAAAAGTTTAATATCTAAACTAATGAAAAAGAAAAAAACAAATTGAATGGAAATGGAAATTTTGAATGCAAATAAGAAAATGAATTAGGGCTTGTAATAAAAAGGAAGAAAACCTAAGGGTAGAGCAAAAACCATATGCTTTCATTACTTTGTTAATTTGTTTGTTGGAATAATTAGAGGGATAATATGCTTGCTAACAACTATGAAGTTTAAATGGGTGTTTTTCCTCCTAAGACTGAGTATCTACTTTTGAAATAAAAATCTGAGATTAAACACTTGGATTAAAATTGGTTTTCTCTAGAATAGCTAATTAATTTCAATTGTAGTAGTCTAATCACATAATTCAGTTTGGTTAGAGCAATGGGCATTATAAATTAGTGAGTCTGAAAATGTGAACTATCAGATGTCTTGGATTAGCAATTGGAAACTTTGTATTTTCATTGATAGATTTCTTTAGTTCTATTTATTTTGCTTGAGGACAAGCAAAAGTTTAAGTGTGGGGGAGTTTTAAAAGCATATTTTTCTTTTTTTAAAGTGCAAATTAAGATAAAATTATTATTGACTTTATAGAAATCATTAAGAAATGGTATTTAATTATTTTCATTTAGACATTTCAGGAATTAGAGGATTCAAGAGTGGAATTATGGATGATTTAGAGGAATTTTACGCAAATAAACGAAGTCCGAATCAACATACACAAGTTGGAATTGAAGGCAGCCAACATATAATGAACATCAGCGACCTTTGATGGCTATGCCACCAGCCTACAAGTCGGCCTTGCACTTATACCACCGGCCTTCATGAAAGAAAAAAAAAGAGTTACGCAAGTCAACCCTAATTTTTCTTATAAATAGCTTATGTTTCACCTTTTAGAAGACTTTTAGCTTTTTTTTTTAGACTAGAGAACACACTTTCCTTAAACTTAGAAAGTCATAAAATAGTCTTTAGTTAGTTCTTGAAGAATTCTTCGAGAGATTTGCTTGGATCATTGAGAAGAATTTGCTTTTGCTATAGAGACCAAGTTGAACTTATAATTAAAGATTATCTTTTCCAATACAGAATTGGTGACATCTATTTCAATTAATCTTATGTAATTTTGTGAATTACTTATACTTTCAATTATGAATTTCTTTTGCAATTTCAATTGGTATTTGTGTTTTCGTTTCTAAATCCATGGCTGGTTAAATTTATTTATGGGAATTGATGAAACCCTAGATAGTTAAGATGATGATTATGGTCATGTTATACGATTAAGAGATATATAGATGATACATGATTGCAATTTCTATGATTTAGATTATAATTATTCAATTAATTATAATTGTTATAAATGCTAATGATATGAGAGTTGATATAAGGTTTATTAGAAATTCTTAGTTAAATTGATTAATCAATGTGGAAGCAGAGTTAATTGAATTAATTAGAAATTAATGCGATGTTCGGCAATTGATTATTTACTAAGACAATAGGGATAATTGATTTAGGACATTAGACAATCATAGTATCGAGAGATATATGATTGTAATTTAAAGTCTACTGTTAATTGAAAGATGCGGGAGTTGACTAATTAATTAGGAGTTTAAATCCTTAGGTTTTAAGGTATAATAATTTCACTTGAATGACCATATAGCTATTAATCTATATAATAAAATAACAATTTGATTAGCATAATCCAAGGTGGGTTTTGTTTTCTCATAATTTTTAATTGATTACTTAATTTTAGATTTTTCATAGTAATTTTCTTTTCAATATTTTTAGAGTAATCATTAGATTAATTAATTTAATTTTGATTGCTTGAATATTGATAAGAACTAACATAGGATTAGTAATTTTTTAGTTCTTGAGGGATCGACAACCTTATTCTCTCTATATTACTTAATTTCGGCCCAGTATACTTGTTGGAGTATTCGCGATACATTTATATATATATATATATATATATATATATATATTTTAAGCAAATCATTCAGCCAGTTGTTAATCTTCTTCATATTTCTAAGTTTAAGTATCTACACTCATTTGAAAACTCTTTCCTCAATCCTAGTATAGTAGCCAAAGTTATCCTCTTTAACGTAATCGCTCTTGTAGCGACCCTAGGAGGGGCCTAGTAGTATTGCCTAGAATTTCCATATCACGTGTGCACTCATGATAAGAAAATTGCCTTACAAGTCAGAGATTGCAAGACTCTAAATAGTTATTTACTAGAGTCTTCAATTTTAGTTCATTGACTCATTATATAATATAAATAATTATGGATATCCATTTTTCCACAATTCCTTAGAACCGTAGAGAATCGTTATCCCCTACCAAAATAATGAAATAAGATAGACAATTTTAGAAAATTCTAAACTTACTAAAGATACTAAACTTAATTGAGACATTAGTCATTTTTTAGAGCATTCCGAATTAACTACACAAGCTTTTCATCATACTGATTCAATGGTAGCACTCTGCACTCGATTCCTATCCCATTCCCAACTATTGATCAACCTGTAAGGAAAAGAACTGTTGGGGTGTAAGCTTACGCTTAGTGAGATAATTACCCTCATCAATACCGCATGGAAAAATTTATTAGATGCACAATCATATGAATGCATGAACAATCAATATGCCAAACAACGCATACAGTAGCCTAAGAACTGCATACGACTCAGAATTACGCCCCCTGCAGTCGGGGTTTGGAGATAATTAACCGACCTAAACCAAAATCCGAGTTCTAGACCTTGGGTTTTATTTCATTTGCACTATTGTGCTCAAACCAAAACAAAACTATATATATATATATATATATATAAGTGTGTGCGTGTGTGTGTGTATGTGTATGCTTTCCTTACCGAATAACAAATCATATTTTTAAAATCTCAAGTCTAGCGGTGTGGTGGCCTCCGCAATCCACAAACACATGCCCTAAGCAGAAGCCACAAGACTCGGCCCCTCGCCGATGGTTGGCGTCTCCCAGCACTTAGTAAGCCCATCAACTTAGGATAGAGACTCAATATATATGATGACAAAGTTAGTGCCCAATCCTGCAGGAAACTCGTATTCCTATGATTCCCTTCCCATCTTCTGTGTGAAGCGGTAGTCAGTGCTATTCGTATGCAATATGGGGAATGCATGATTCATTTTGATTTCTTAATTGTATAAGTGATTAACTTGATTTTCAAGGTGATGAAACAATTTCATTCCATACAATTCACATGTATATATAATGCAAACAATTCCCATTATTAAATATAATTAACAAGTCATCGCATTCATCCACAAGTTCATACACATGCATTTCCCATATCCTACAAGCATCCAAATTTATATATATAAGTTTAGGTACATCTATTCTACAAGTAAAATCAAGTAAAGAGTCATCGAGAATTTACTCACTCTGTCATATAGGTCAATCAAAGTAATCTGGAGGCAAGTCATCTTCGTGCACAGTGTCCCCTGGTCATTGAAATAATTTTGATAAGGAATTGGAACAAACTTAAGAAACTAAGTAATTTTCCTTAAGTTATATTATTGACTGGTTTTCGTAATTTTTCTCAGTTTTTACTTAAAGTTCAATCACGTTTAACTTTTTCGTTTTAAATTCGATTTTTATGATCTTATAGTCAATCTTCATCGTTTTCGAGTGTACTTTAATGTGGTAAGGTTAGATTTTCAAAATGAGGTATACAATTCTATCCATAGGTCAGAACAATAGCGTTCTTCATGTGTTGGAGTGTTTTTGGGCCTTGTATGGTAAATGGGCTTTTTGATAACTTGAGGAATCCTTTGGGCTTGGTCTTAAGGTTTTATTCTAAGCTTAAAATACTCTTTGAGATCATATTTGCAACTTTAATTTATATTCCTAAGGCTAACAACCACTTCTTGGGCCTTTTAGTAGGCTTAAGTTGTTAAATGGGCTTGTTTTTTGTTAGTTAATGACTTTGGTGGGCTTGTGGGGCCTTAGGTAGATTTCTTATGGGCTTCAAAACAACCTCTCTTGATACTTTAAGGTGCTGGTCAGAATTCCATTGAAGGCCCATCTTAGAGTACTAGGCTTGTTTTGAGAGTTTTAGGCTCGGTTTCGAGTTTTAGGCTTTATGTGCTTATCATACTTGCTTTGGTTGATCTTTTCACTTTGTTCATTCACATTTATCATATTTTTAAGCTTCTTTTTCCCACGTTCTAGATCTATTTGTGATGGTTCCAAGGGGTCCTCACTTGGTTTTTCAACTTGTTTCATCATTTCCTTAAGTTTAGGTAGTAAATTATGCACTTAACTACTTGTGTCCAAATCTTAACTTAACTTTTCCTCCACAAGATGTTTCTTTAACTCATTTTCCACACAAAGAAATAGAAGATCTTACATTTAATACAACTTCCATATCATAGCTCATATCATACAAAGTTGGTTTCTTCATAAAACTTCATGTGAT